>CEMH01204058.1:9677-33681 GCA_001179725.1 Macrocystidia cucumis | reverse complement strand
ACCATACTTCCCCCCATCAAGAAAGAAAGAAAGGAAACATTTCCAAAAATCAGCCTGGATATCCAATCGAAACGCCTCCACCTCCACCTCCACTTCCGCCCAAGATACGTTCGCACCAAAAAAAAAAAACCCCTCACCTCTCCACGATAAACACCCACTTCTGCGCATTCACCAAGCGCACCAACACCACAGCCTGCTCTGTCCCCGCGACCCCACCCTTCCCTCCACTCCTCGGTACGAACCTTATCACCAACGTCAAGATCCAATGTAACGCCGCAAGTCCGAACAGTAACACCGGGGTTAATATGAACACCAGAGGTTTTCGTCTTTTGTTGCTGGTCGGTGATGGTGATGATGGCAGTGGCGATCGTGGTGGTGGTGGTGGTGGTGGTGCCATTGCCGATGGCACTGACAAGGAAGCCAAAGACGAAGGCTTGAGTTGAACATACAAGCACGCGACGAAAAGCGGGATGTAAATTCCGAAAAGAAACGTTTCGGCCTGTCGTTAGAAGAAAAGAAAAAAACGTTGAGTAAAAAGAACACCCGCAAAGAAGGCGGGAAGCGGAAAGGAAACCCGAGATAACTTTTTTTCTCGGAAACGATGAAGGGGGGTACAAAACAAAAAAAGGAAAAAAAAGGAAAAGCGACTTGCAGTTATAGCAGCAGTCAAATCATCCGAAGTCACCCCTTGGTAGATGTATATCTTCTCCGCGTTCATGAGCGATCGCATATTGACCCAACGGATCCGAGTAGCTCTCCCGATCACTTCTCGACAAGCCCAAAAACGCAAAGAAAACGTACGAAGAAAAGACGAAAAAGAAAGTGGTGGAATGAATCCCAATCAATGGGTAGAAGAACAACAAGGCCAGGAAAGAACAGCTGAAGCAAGCTGGCCGAAGGAGAGAGAGAGAGAGAGAGGAGAGCTGTATGAGAGATGGCACGTCAGATATACCAACATACTCATCTAAAATTGGAAACGTCCTACCTAGGTTTTGATGGATAACGTTAGGTGCTGGACATAGCCCCGAAAGTCAAAGACAACGACAGATCATGAAATGATGAAGCACGTTCAACCTCTCCAGTTGGGAGGGGACCCACAACACGCATCGCCCCTGGTTCCCAAGGAGCAAGGAAACTCTGCAGTGACACGTGCATCTCTGTCTTCCTTTACAACGACAGACACAGTCATATGCAGTTAGCGCAAATCAAGAAAAGAAGCACAAGTTCCTATCCAAGAACCATAGACTTTCGATACAGTAGTTCCATCGCAAAAAACACACACCTGTCCGCATGTGGCTATGGTTCACATCACGGCCTCAAACACAGTCCCTCCAACCAAACGTTGGTGATTCTGATCAAACAGTCATGCAGAGCGCCTTGCTCGGCATGGCATTGGTACTCATCTATACTCCCGTCCCATCGATCGCATCGGGGAAGGCAAAGACGCTGTAATGAAGAACAAGGAGCCGTCGGGGGTTCGGGACAAAGATGTGAGCGAATGCCGGAGCGGAACGCCGATCGCAAAAGTCACGTTGAAAGTTTTTCAATAAAAGATGATCAAATTTTCAAGAGGGGACTGTAAAGCGGAAGCGGCGTCGCGTTTCATGAAAAGGTTTTAGGTTGCCGGCGGCGTAGTGTCCGAAATATCCTTTTTCGAAAAGAAAAAAAGGTGCTCAGTACATAACATACACATTAAGAAGGGCGTAACTCGTGAACGTCGACAATCAGCTGCCTGACCACCCCTTGGGCTGATTTTAAAATAAATAAATAAAGTGACATCAGCATCTGAAAACAGCAACGCATGACAGGCTGCGCAGAAAGATGTTACCTTGACTTCATCACCGAGCTTCCTCACAACAACCTGTGGTCGATCCGCAGTCTTGAGTCCAGCCTCGCCTTCGTCCCAGGTATAACTGACACCCATAGCCAGTTTTGTGCCATCTGAATTGAAGGCGATAGCGGCAATAGGATTATTGAATTTCGGATATTGACGAAGTCGCTTTTTGACCTTGTGATCCCAGATGGAGACTGTGCCGTCTGAGCCTGCCGAAGCAAAGGTATTATAACTGGGGCAAAACCCGTCATGATTAGTAAGAAGAGTAAAAGTTGATGTTGACTCACGTAGGGTGAAAGGCAAGCGCGTTAACGGGCCAAACGTGATCGACATCGTCGATCGTCTGCCTGTGACACTTGAACGCGTATCTCTTCTCTTGCGCTTCAGGTGAGGGATCAAAGTACTCGACGGCTATCCGGCCTTCGACTGAGGTGGTCGCGTAACCTAGCAAAAACCAAATGTGAGTAAGAAGGGCGGAAGAGGGGGAGAGGCCGAAGACCAGACCTTGCCCGTCAGGCATACAAGCAACTGCACGCGTCATAAACTTTAGACTACTGTCCCTTTGCTGAGCGGGCGCGTCCATCTTGCGGATATCGTAGATGCTGAAGACGCGACTTGCCATTGCAACGACGAGGTTGTGATTGACGAGGTCGAGCTGGTAAACCCTCTCTGGTGTTGAATGGGATGACTGTTGGGCGTTTTGAGCGCGTGGATCCCAAAAGCGAAGGGTCCGGTCCCAAGAACCAGATATGAGAACGTTGGAGAGGGAGGAGTAGGTCATGGAGGATATGCTATCATTGTGTGAGCCCAAGTTGGCAATTTTTTCAGTGTTTAGGTCCAATCTACAAGAAAGGTAAGACAAGGCTAAGGGTTGGAAATGGGGGGAGAGACTGACTCTCGAACTGAGGTGTCGAGACCACCGCTGTACGCGTGAGTTGCATCGGAGAAACAACATGTGAGGACGGCTGCGCGATGATCGAATTTAGCCTTTTGGTGAGATTCCGAAACACCTTTTTCGCCAACTTGATAGAAACGAACTGTCTAGGAATGAGAGTTGGAGGTGAAGAGGAAATGAAGAGGAAGTAATGAACATACGGTGTCCCAAGAGGATACAAGAAGCTGGTCCGGGATTGTCGGAGAATATTTCACCGCAGAGATGCTATCAAAAGGAGGAGAAGGTAAGATGGATACATTTGAATCGTCTTTGATTGCAGTCAGTTCAATTCACAGAGGTAAAGGCAAGTCAACTCACCAGACATCTTCTTCGTTTCAAAACAACAAGTCTAGTACTCGAAGCCTGCTACAACCAATTCACATTCAAACTCCGATTCATTTAGACTCCGTTCATCCAGTCCGTCGGCTTCAAAACGGCGTAAACCAAATTATATGATTGGCCGACCGCGGCAAGTGGAAATAATTCATAATTATGTAATTCACGTGGGATAAATAAATTTGTGATTGATTGGCGTCCGAAAACCTCCATTCAACCTCCTCCTCCTCCTCCACCTCAACCACAACGATGCTCAACCTGGCATCTAGAACTTCAAATGCCATTCGCTCTTTGCAGCGAATGGCAATGGGTATGGCTACTGCTGTTCCTCGCATAGGCGACACAAAAGTCCCAATGTCCTTGCTCGAAAAGGGTGCCTTTATCAACTATCAGCGCATTGCGGATAACCTCGTCGTCGTTCGCGAGAGGTCGGTTCCCTTTCTGTTTGTCCTCTAAATCTCAACTCACTCACTTGGTCACTTAGACTTAACCGTCCGTTGACACTTTCGGAGAAGATCCTTTACGGACATCTCGACGACCCTCATACTCAGGATATTGAACGTGGTGTCAGCTATCTCAAGCTCCGTCCAGACGTATGTACTCGCTGTACCCTCTTTTTCAATTCACCGTCACCTTATGCATTTCACCGCCCACCCAGCGCGTTGCTTGCCAGGATGCAACCGCTCAGGTAAAATAGCCTTTATCGACGTCACAACTCTCCGTCTGACGTAATCTCAAGATGGCTCTTCTCCAATTCATGTCGGCTGGCATTGACACCGCCGCTGTCCCAACAACTGTTCATTGCGATCATCTTATCGAAGCCCAGGTTGGCGGAGTTAAGGATTTGGCACGCGCAAACGAAATAAACAAGGAAGTTTATGACTTTTTGGCAACAGCAACGGCAAAGGTTGGTTACAACTTTCAACTTCCATTTCTTCCCGACAACTCATCCCTTCAATCTAGTATGGTCTCGGCTTCTGGAAACCCGGTTCCGGTATCATCCATCAAATTATCCTCGAAAACTACGCATTCCCAGGTGGACTTATGATCGGAACGGACTCCCATACTCCTAACGCCGGCGGACTTGGTATGATCGCTTGCGGTGTTGGTGGAGCAGACGCTGTCGATGTCATGGCCGGTATTCCTTGGGAACTCAAGTGCCCCAAAGTTATTGGCGTTAATCTCACCGGAAAAATTAGCGGCTGGACCACACCCAAAGGTTGTTCTTTGTCATCTTTCCTTCTCTCCCATTCATTGACATGTTGTCAAGATGTTATCCTCAAGGTTGCCGGCATACTCACAGTCAAGGGCGGAACTGGTGCCATCGTCGAGTACAAGGGTCCTGGTGTCGAATCCTTGTCCTGCACTGGTATGGCAACTATCTGTAACATGGGTGCTGAAATTGGCGCGACAACTTCAATGTTCCCCTTCAACAACCGCATGGTCGACTACCTCAACGCTACCAACCGCTCGGACATTGCTCGTTACGCGACACAGTTCTCGGACCACCTCAAGGCGGACAAGGACGCTGAATACGACCAGGTCATTGATATCGTGCGTGTCCCTTTCTCGGCTAGTCTGAAATTACTTGTTCGCTGACCGCCCATCAATGTAGAACCTTTCGGAACTTGAGCCCCACATCAATGGACCGTTCACTCCAGATCTCGCGACCCCCATCTCCAAGTTTGCCTCTGAGGTCAAGAAGAATGGATGGCCCGAGGAACTCAAGGTTGCGCTCATCGGTTCGTGCACCAACTCGTCTTATGAGGACATGTCGCGTTCCGCCTCTATTGCCAAACAAGCTGCCGATCATGGTCTTGAGGTCAAGAGCAAGTTTACCATCACCCCCGGCTCAGAGCAAGTTCGTGCAACTATCGAGCGTGACGGACAGATTGGCGCATTTGAGAATGTTGGAGGATTGGTCTTGGCCAATGCCTGCGGACCTTGTATCGGACAATGGGATAGAAAAGACGTCAAGAAGGGAGAAGTCAACTCCAGTATGTTACCACCTCACCTTTCTATCGTCACGTTCTGACAATCTTGTTCACAGTCATCACCTCTTACAACCGCAACTTCACCGGACGTAACGATGCCAATCCCGCCACTCACGCCTTTGTCGCTTCCCCCGATATTGTCACTGCTATGGCCTTCAGCGGATCACTCTCCTTCAACCCCATCACTGACTCTCTGATCGGCTCTGACGGCAAACCGTTCAAGTTTGATGACCCCTCCGGCAATGAGCTCCCTCCTCGTGGCTATGACCCCGGAGAGAATACTTTCCAGGCTCCTCCTGCCGATCGTTCCACGGTCCAAGTGGCTGTCAGTCCCAAGAGTGACCGTCTTCAACTCCTCAAGCCCTTCACACCCTGGAATGGAAAGCCCCTGACCAACCTCCCCGTCCTCATCAAGGTCAAGGGCAAGTGCAGTAAGCGTCTTTTTGCCACCTTTTCAGACACAATTATTCACTTTTTCGGGTAGCAACTGACCACATCAGTGCTGGTGGACCGTGGTTGAAATACCGTGGCCATCTTGAAAACATCTCTCGTGCGTTTTCCATCCGCATTTCATTCTCCTCTTGTTGACATTCAATGTAGAAAACTGCCTTATCGGCGCCATCAATTCCGAGAACAACGAAACCAACAAAGTCCGCAACGTCATCACCAATGAATGGGACAGTGTCCCCCAGACCGCTGCCAACTACCGTGACCAAGGCATCCAATGGGTTGTTGTCGGTGACCACAACTACGGTGAAGGCTCCTCTCGCGAACATGCCGCCCTTGAGCCCCGCTTCCTTGGAGGAATTGCCATCATTGTCCGATCGTTCGCGCGTATCCACGAGACCAACTTGAAGAAGCAAGGCATGCTGGCTTTGACCTTCGCTAACACCGATGACTACGAGAAAGTCCGACCTGGCGATCGTGTCGATATCCAAGGACTCGAGACTTTTGCTCCTGGAAAGAACCTGACCTTGGTTGCGAAGCACGAAGATGGAACCAAAGACGTACGTGACTTGACCATACTTTGAGCTGTATGTGATATTGATTTCTCTTCCAGTCGATCCCTCTCGCCCATTCGTTCAACGAGGGTCAAATTGAGTGGTTCAAGGCTGGATCTGCTCTCAACCTCGTACGTTCTTGTTCAATTTTCTTGTTCCCAATGCTAACGATCTATTCATTATAGATGGCATCCAAAGCAAAAGCCCAACAATAGACGCTTTTTTTCGTCCTTGCTCTCCTTTATTACCTAATTTCTCTCTCTCTCCTCGCTCTTCACTTGCCAAGTGAACAAATACTAGGTTGGAACAGGATTGAACGCGAACACCACAGTAGTCGTTTTTGATTTGTTCTTTCTTGTCCCTGCATCGACATGTACCCTGCTGGCTTACGAAAATAACGTGTATATTCCACTTTCTTTCGATTTACTAAATACACAAAAAGCAAAGCGCATTCTGAATGAATGAAACCTGAATCCGAGTCTGTGTTTTGTTTCCGAAACGGTCTTTTATCCATCCATCCAACTTCCCCAACAACGAACAGCAACATACTACTACGGGAACAAAGCCGGTACGAACTTTGCTGCTATCTTTGCAAAGAACACCTTGCTCGCTGACAATATCACTAATTTCCCATCCCCCGCAAAGACCATGTTTGCAGATACCAGTCCGACGAAGAATTTGCCTAACAGGGTGCCTGCGGGGTTGAACACCTGGACGCCGTCGAAACACCCGGCGTAGACGTTGCCTGCTGCGTCAAGTTGGAGACCGTCGGGGATGCCTGCGTCGATGAAGGCGAAGGCGCGTTTGTGGGTGAGTGCGTGGGTTTGGGAGTCGACGTCGAATTTAAATCTGGGGGGGGATGGTCAAGGTAAGTGAGTGAGTTGTTGAATGGGTCAGTGAGGGGGGGGACTGGCGATTAAGATCTAGAATGGGACGCACATCGTTGCGGGCTCCGAGGTGTTTCCACCAAGAGAACCGGAGTCGGCGCTGGATTTTCAGGTTTTTGTGTTTTTGTGTTTTTGTTTTTTTTTGTTTTTGCAAAAAGTTCAAAGTTCAATCAGTATGTGCACGGGGGACACCAAACAGCGATGAGGAGACCACAGACATGTATGCTGTCTTCCCGTCTGGAGTGAACGCGAGACCGTTGGGTTTGTCGATATCGCTCAGCACGACACGCACGGCCCGCGTGATCGGGTCGAACAAATAGACTTGATTCGGCATCATGGGCGTCGGGCGGAAACCAAGTATAAATCCATAACTTCATGGACCAGAAAACAGGTAGGGGAAAAAAAGAAAACAAGAATCTCAGAAAAGGCAGAAATAAGGGGGGGGGGAATCATAAACGACTGACAAGATGTCCGTGAAGAAGATTTTTCCACTTGGGTGAACTTTGATGTCGTTCAAGGAATTGAACTGTCTTCCGAAATAGTTATCCAGCAGGATCGTCACATTGTTGGGCGAGCGAGGGTTGACCATAGCGAGTGAAGGTGGGAGGTTACCTCTACCAGAGGTGGCAAGTAGTAAAGAACCATTGTAAGGGCCAGTCCCGCCGTTGGTGTTTTGAATCGTTGCAGCCAAGTTGAGCTGGTGCAAAAAACAATCAAATTCAGTACCTCATCCCCCTTTCCGTTCGTGTAGTGGTGTCATGGGATTGAATTTACCTCTGTGACATGAACATTAACGGGCCTCGCAGGTTGAGCTATCGCCGCCTCCACCTCCTTGATACTAATTTTCCCAACCAGATTATTCGCCCCGCCTGGTGTGCCGATCCCCCCAGGCCCACTGCTAGCGAAAAACACTTCGTCAGTTGGTGGGAACCACACCGGCGCCTCGTGTGCAAACGCAAACGTCGCATTCGACGCGATTTCTTGGATGGAAGGATTCGGGCCTAAAATATCCAAGAACCCCGGATCGAAGATCTGGAAGAACGGAGGGGTGGTGTTGGTCGGATTGAATAGCGATGCGAAACCAGATTGTCGGAATTGGGCATTGGGACCGAGGACGGCGAAGGAGCTGGGTTCTACAAGCTACAGACATACATATCCATATCCATATGCACCCGCGTGCGTACACAGCATCCGGGAATGAATAGGAGGGGAGGGGGAGGGGTTTAAGCCGCTGATCGACATTTCGAGTGAGAACTTTATAGCGTCTTACCACTGACTGAGGAGGGAGCTTGATGGCTTGTGTGCTGCTCGAACCCCCATCTGAGTCTCCAGCATTCTGCGCGAACGTAGTACCTAGAGTCAAGATCAAGACGAAGAGGAGAGTCCGCATAATCAGGAATTCCTGGGGGTGAATCCTACAATTGAGGAAAATCCACGGAAATGCTTGCTTTTCTAGTCGCCTCGAGTGTGTGAAAGGGGTCTCACTACCTCGCCATGTGTTCGTGAAAGTCGATGACGATGGGATGGGATGTCCTGTGGGAGCTTTGGTCGCCTGACTGATCCCTCGCACAGAAAATAGGACCATTTGTGCTATAATAAACCCGAGGAGGTGCGAGAAGTCTCGTCGTGGGTGCATTTGGTAACTCCCATTTGACAAACCAGAGAGAGAGACAAGACAGATTACCTCATCCGCAAGCTTGGAGGTAGCGCTTCATCACCAGCTCATCGAAAAAGAAGCTAACAGTGACCGAGAATTGAATAAAAGAAGCAACGTCGAGGGGGGCCCGAAAGGCAGCGTGCAAATTGGTCATATTGCGGTCGTCCGTGTTGTGGTTGTGCTTCATTCGGAATTGTCACAGGATAGGACCGGAACTGCATTTTCTGCG
Source organism: Macrocystidia cucumis (assembly GCA_001179725.1). Taxonomy (NCBI): domain Eukaryota; kingdom Fungi; phylum Basidiomycota; class Agaricomycetes; order Agaricales; family Macrocystidiaceae; genus Macrocystidia; species Macrocystidia cucumis. The sequence goes on along the minus strand of CEMH01204058.1, from coordinate 24,809 downwards.
GAAAGCACGGGGGGTGAACGATTTTCAAAATCACAGTCCTTTACTTCACTACGCCACACAAGGAACGCAGACATCACGGAAACAAAGCCGGCACCGACTTCGCTGCAATTTTAGCCAGAAAAATCTTGGTCTCCGCCATGATCACCAATCTACCATCACCTGCGAAAACCATATTCGCTGAAGTCGTCCCCAAGAAAAACTTGCCGAGCAGTGTCCCGCTGGGGTCAAACACTTGAACGCCGTCTCCGCAGCCTGTATACACGTTTCCAGCAGCATCCAATTGGATACCGTCGGGTACGCCGGTATCAATGTACGCAAATATGCGCCGATTCAAGAATGTGTGGGTTTTTTGGTCCACGTCAAATGCGTAGCTGGAGCGCCAGATGAACAATGGTTGAGGGAAAAGAAGCATCGACATACATCGTTGCGGGCTCTGTCTGATTGATTCCAAGCAGTCCATTCTGGGCACCAGTATCAGCGCTGGAGGAGAAATCAACATTTAAAAAGACCAGAGAGTGTCAGAACACACATATAAGCGATGCGCCCATCAGGGGAAAATGCAATTCCGTTGCACTTGTCGAAATCGGTTGCTACCACACGCACGGCACGGGTGATGGGATCGAAACGGTAAACTTGATTTGGTAAGAGCGGCGGAGGCCTGAAATCAAGCAGGGGCCCATAACTATATTTGAAATGATCGAGAAGCAGCCAAAAAAAATTTCAGAAAAGTGCGCTATTTTCAAAAACAGACAAAAGAAAAACCCACATGACATCCGTGAAAAAGATTTTTCCACTGGGGTGGACTTTGATGTCATTGAGCGAATTGAATTGTCGTCCAAAAAAGTTGTCCAACACGACAGTGACATTGTTCGGCGAGCGCGGATTCACAAGAGCAATTGAAGGAGGAAGGGGTCCTCGGCCAGACGTGATGAGCAACAATGACCCGTTATACGGGCCTGTACCACCATTAGTCATTTGGATTGTGTCCGGTAAATTAAGCTTCGCATATGTGGTTGAACGTCAGCGCCGCGTGGCTGAAGGCTGAAGGTGTAAGCTCAGGAGAGATTCACCTCTGTAACGTGGACGTTGATGGGCTTTGGAGGGTGGCTGGTGGCAGCTTCAACCGCTTTGAGGCTGATTTTCCCAACCACGTTGTTGTGGTTGAGATCGCTCATGCCTAGAGGCCCTCCATCGTTGCTCGCAAAGAACACCTCATCCGTTGGTGGAAAATAAATCGGTGCCTCATGAGCGAACGCAAATGTTGCGTTGGACGCGATCTCTTGAATGGACGGATTCGACCCTAGGATTGAAAGAAATGCGGGGTCAAAGATCTGGAAGATTGGCGGGGTAGCGTTGGTTGGGTTCAAGAACTCCGTGAATGCAGATTGCCGAAAGTTGCCATTGGCACCGAGGACGGCAAACGAGCGGGGGTCAACGCGCTAGCAGATGATTGAGCGTCACTGTAGTTGGTGGGAAGGATTCTAAACTTACAACTGATTGAGGAGGCAAAAGCGTCTCCTCTAGCCCGGACTGTTCCTTGGTAGATTTGTTTCCCAAGACATATGCAACCGCTCCGATACACACTATGATGGCTGAGATGGAAATCATAGCTAGCGGCGTTGAAGTGTCCTGTTTCGCAGAGGGAGGGCGTCCTCTGCGAAGTTTGCCTTTTGTGCTGCCCATGTAGGAAAAGAATATGAGAACCGTCTTCAAATCTTGTGCTCCTTTCCACCTTGTCTCCACAACACTTGACGACGACGAGAAGGCGTTAGAGAAGCCTGGTCGTCTGATGGGCCTTGTGCTCAAAGCGAATCCCCTGAAGCTCTATATTTGTATTCAGAAGTAGGAGGAAGCCCGTTCGTGGGTTTGGAGGTACGAAAGGGTTGTCCACGGTGCCAGGACAGAAGGTCAAGCGGTGATGGCAGGAGATGAGGGTTGTAGGCTATGCCAAAGTGGAGACGCTCTTCGCGATCAGATATTGTTATTCGAAGTCGATTGAATGTTGTACATCAATCACCAGAAATGATGAGAGCTCGTCCTAGCTCGTCGGAAGAGGCGGTAGTTAGTGGTAGTTTATCAAACTGCTCAACACTGTTTGAACTTTCTTTAGGTTAGCTCCAAACTTACCAGTAGGTACCAACTTACCTTCATGAGAAAATTGCTCCCTGCTCTCGGTTGTAACGGCCCGCGGGTTGTGGGTTTTCTTCGGGTTTCGACAACACCGGCACCCTAAACGGCAGTTTGCAGGTGCTGGCCAACACCATCGTCAGCCCACCTTGCCTTTAGGCGCGGCCCCAAAGGAACGGCTTTCTGATGATCACGGCTTTGTTCAACGACAAAGCGAGCTTTGAGGAAGCTCCATGACTTGTTCGTGCATTTTCAACCACGAATCAAAGATCAAATTGATGTGCAATTATTTAACCCCTCTAGGTGACTCCAACAGAATCAACCTCTCCCACGCTTAGCCATCATGCTCTCCCACAACATGATGAACACGCGGCTCAGGTCGAACAGACGTTGGCGGTAATCTGGCGGTCGCTCGGAAATTGACTGGAATGCAGTTTGTGGGTTGCGCCCAAATTTTTCTTACCGATTGTCTCGAAGCCAGCCAGGTTTGGCCAAGAGTTAGAAAAATGTGTACGCGCCCATTCTGGAACGATCTGGGGTTGGTCAGTGGTTCTCAATCTATGGTAAACTATGTTTCTCACTTAATTATTGGCGTTTCCTTCACCGAACCCCATCATCGGCCATTATCACCGATTGACACATACAACTTTGTTGTGGATCTTGAAAACTTGTTCCTAATTGTGGAACGAGATTGCACTTCCTTATAAAGTCGAGAGCGCGATTGGATCCCCAACGGCAATTGGATCCTCAACGGCGATTCGCAAAGAATCATTACCCACAAGCGAAAAGACAGGCCTTCGGAACCATTAAAGCGGTAGTTCTCCTACACCAAAAGACTTGTTGTGCCGTCGTGGGATTCTTCCGTAGTTTGCATCGGCTCGGCTTGGTCCCTCATCCTTTTGCATCAGCACCCTCACCTCGACTACCCTCGTCTCTGTCAACCGCGCTAATACCGATGTTCATGTTTCTCCCAAAGTCCTTCCCAGTTGTAACAGGCATCCGATGGTTCAACGTGGCGATTCTGACATTCACGCCTGCGATAGCGGTTTACGGTCTCCTACACGTTCCCTGCCGTCGTGAAACCCTGATCTTCTCGGGCCTCTATTATGTGTTCTCCATGTTGGGTGAGAAGCCTGTTCTGGACTTATCCTCCTTCGATTCTTTCTCATTCGTTGATCCGACCGTGGGTTAGGCATTACCGCCGGTAAGGCAGATTACGTTCTGTGAATTCTTGCCACTTTAATCATCTCATGGCAATGTTGTAGGATACCATCGCTTGTGGTCACACAGATCTTATAATGCCGCCCTTCCGCTCCAATACTTCTTGCTGTTTGGTGGTACCAGCGCGGTCCAAGGCTCGTGCTACTGGTGGGCCCGCGCTCATCGGTCCCACCACCGACACACCGATACCGAGCGCGACCCTTACAACGCAAACCGCGGCTTGCTCTGGACGCATATCGGCTGGATGGTTTTCAAGTCCACCCTGCGTTCCGGAACAGCCGATATTTCCGACCTACGAAAGGACCCCATCATCCAGTGGCAACATCGAACATACTATCCTCTTCTCGCCTTCTTTGGCTATATCCTTCCGACATCTATTCCTGGGCTTCTTTGGAATGATTGGGTGGGAGGGCTCTGCTACGCTGCCATGCTCAGGCTCACAGTCGCACACCACGTCAGTACCACATGCCTATTTTTCGGGGACTCGCTGACCTGAGTCTTATAGAGCACGTTTTGTATCAACTCCATCGCACATTGGTTAGGTGCGACACCTTATGACGACACTCTCAGTCCTCGTGACCACTTGATTTCCGCTATCCTGACTATGGGCGAAGGGTACCATAACTTTCATCACCAGTTTCCAATGGATTATCGGAACGCTTTCTTGTGGTATCAATACGACCCGACTAAATGGTTCATCGCAACTTGCGAGTTTTTAGGCCTCGCCTCTCACCTCCGAGTATTCCCGAGTAACGAAATCAAAAAGGGCCAGCTTTTGATGAAACTGAAGGAGCTAAAAAGTTTTCAAGATTCTATCCATTGGCCCGCCTCCCCTGAAGAACTACCTGCCGTAACATGGGAATCTTGTAGGTCGTTTCCCGATAAAATCTGGCGTCGCGTGTGGCTGATGACATGCGTCTCGCTCCAGTCCAGCAAGAGTCCGAGAGTCGGCCCCTGATACTCGTCTCTGGTTTTATTCATGATCTGTCGTCATTCACTGATCGTCATCCCGGCGGCAAGCAACTTATCGCGGCGAACATAGGGAAGGACGCCACGAGCTCCTTTTTTGGAGGGGTGTATTCACATTCTAATGCCGCACACAACGCACGTATCTCTTTGTCTCCTTCGGACACAGGCAAGGGTTGATACTGTGTTTGACAGTTACTTTCCATGTTGAGAGTCGGGGTGCTGATCGGAGGGGTGGAGACACCCGTCATTAGGGAGAATCACACAACCCCCCCTGCGTTGAGATTGTATGTGGCTGAACGAGGTGTTCCCTCGGAATAGAGTGGATAGGAACACCGATGCTGTGATAGGGTAGATTTTTTCATGTAGAAAAGTTTTTGATTTGCAGTGTACATTTATGTCAACCCCCAAAATCTACGAGGGATGATGGGAAATGGCGTGCAACGCAAACTCACACCCCTATTACGCGTTAGACGATCACGTGTCTATCACGACATCGGCGACTTTCCGGCGCTTCAGGGCGCATCCTCCCAGCATTCATCCAACAACGACTTCCCAAAACCTGGCCCATTGGGCTCATACTCGGGTGGTTTCTACTCAGAGGACTTCTAGGACCTTTGAGAGTAACTGTTACATACGCGATACCCCAGCCATTCATTCATGGCAACGACCACACACGCAGACGCCAACCTTCTGGAAGGTCTTGATGGCTCATTCTGGGACACAACATCGACGCCCGGATCCTCACCAGTCAAAGCAGTTCCAGCTCAGCTTCCGGATACCTGCTCACGACCTCGAATGACCTCTCTTCCTCCACGTTCAAACACCGAACCACATCGATCTTTACCTTCACCCTCCAAAGTGTTTTCTGCAGGCCACATCAATACGACAGATTTGTTAGAAGGTGTAAATGACTGGGACTTTGACTCAGAGTCGGAGCCATCATCTCCCAAAAAGCTACTACGCTCACAAACCCAAGTAAGCCACGGTTTTCCATCGTTGTCGTTTCCTTCAGAACTCATGAATGCTGGAAGTCTAATTTTGGCAGCCGAGGGCACTCAGCGCGTAACCCATGCTCCCGTTGCATTGTTCAGGAAGTCCATGAAGAGACTCAACTTGGTCGGCACCAGAAGGTAAGGCATTCGCTTGTAGCCGAACTTGTTTCTGATCCGAGGACATGGACACCAGAGACTTGTTGTGAAGTTAGACACCAAGGATAAGAGCGACCAGATGTTGGTTATTCTTCGCGACGATTGGGCAAGGTCGGACATTCGCATCGGTATGTCCTGTTCCGCTTGTTTTGTGGTATGAGAAGCCCAACCTTTTCGCAGGTGATGTTGTCAACATTCTTGGGACCTTCAAACCCTCCCTCAATACCTCACTCTATTCGATCATCATTGACGCCAAAGAGAATACCCTGATACTGCATCCTGACATCCTCCTCACTGCAACCTCGCTTTCAAACACCCCCCAGTGCCGGCGAAAACCTCTTCTTTCCACGCTCGTCCATTCCTCCAGCGATATCACACCATCTTTAGTGTGGGGTAACATGTTGCACGAGGTCATGCAGTCATGCTTCACCGAGGGACATTGGGAAGACCGTTACATCACCAACAAGATCGACGAAGTCGTCAAGAAAGGATTGCCAGAACTTGTCAAAATTGAAGTCCCTGTCGAACAAGCTAAATACGAAGTTGCGACGCGAGCTAAAGGGATACAGGCTTTTGCTGCCAAGTATATTGCAGACTCACCTAAAGTATGTCAACATCATCATCCCTGTCAAATCATAACTTAGCGTCATTGACATCAGCCGAACGGAGTTATCAACGATGGACGTTCGGAAGACAAAGAGCCATCCTTGCTCGCGATAACCAACATGTTGGATGTTGAAGAAGATATCTGGTCTCCCACTTATGGCTTGAAAGGCAAACTTGACGTCACTGTTCAGGCTCAAGTCTCTGACCCAGTGTCCACTGCCGGACCGCTCTCAATGGCGATGAAGAAGCCTCAACGTATGATCACCGTGGGCCCTAGACCTTTCGAAATTAAGACCGGTCGAGCTACCGCCGGAATGGAACATCGCGCACAAACTATGCTCTATACACTTCTGGCGGCAGAACGCTATGGAGAGGATGTCCCCGCTGGCTTACTGTTTTACACTCAATCAGAAGAGGTGGTTCGCGTTCCTGCAGGCCGTAATGAACTCAGAGCGCTGATAGGAGCGAGAAATGAAATGGCGGCGTACACGATGACGAGGGCCAGGAGGAAAGGTGGAAAGAAGGAAGACGAGTACCACGAGGAAGAGGAGGTGGGGTATAACGAAGAAGTGGACATTGAGGATCTGATCGTTCAGGAGCCCTTTTTGCCGGAGACCATTGATAACGAACGTACGTGTCTAAGGTGTTACGCTGTGGATACCTGCATGCTTTACCGGAAGGTGCGTTTGTCGTCGAAGCCCTAAAAGCATAGAGTAAACTTTTCACAGGCCGTCGAAAACGTTGAAGATACAACTTCTCCAATTGCCGACCTGTATAAACAGAAAACGGGTCATCTCACGAAGGATCAGATGAAATTTTTCAAGAAATGGGAAGCCCTCCTCGCGCTTGAAGAGCAAGACCTTGTTCGTTTCAAGAGAGAACTCTGGACGATGGGTGCGGAGGCACGCGAATCGAAGGGTCGATGCTTCTCCAACATGTTGTTGACCCCTACCCTCTCTTCTCTCCCTTTGAGCCCCGGCACTCCCGGCGGTAAAATCCACCGGTTCAGATATACTTTCTCTCGAACTTCGACTTATGTGCCTGCCCCGTCCATGTCCTCGAAAGCGTTCTTTCCGTCCCAACGAAATGCGGAAGAACCAGCCTCCTTGCTCAATGGTCACCTCGGAGTTGGGGACCCTATTACGATCTCGGTGGAACCAGAACTCCTCGCTCTCGCGCGCGGGTATATCGTCGAACTCGCGCCAGTAGAAGTTGTGGTAGGGGTGGATCATGAGCTCAACCTCGAAGCCATCGCCTCTCGCTTGAGAACTCTGAGGAGTGGAAGTCCCCCACCTCAGAGTTCTTACACGTCTTTGTCCCCCTCCCAAAGTAATCATGACGAGGTCGTTTTTCGCATCGATAAGGACGAGTATTCGGGGGGCATGGGTCGGATTCGGGACAACCTTGCCCAGCTGTTCTACGTGGATGGGGATAAGCGGCGCCTTGAACTTGTGGTGGACCTTCGATCTCCGGAGTTCGAAAACCCTTTGACTGCGGAAGGTGATTCATCTGATTATGCGCAGCATTTGAACAAAAATCAGCGGCGCGCAGTGCGACTTGCTCTTGCCGCGAAGGATTATGCGCTCATCCTCGGCATGCCAGGGACGGGTAAGACCACGGTGATCGCGGCATTGATTAGGAAGATAGTGTCGATGGGGAAAACGGTCTTGTTGACCTCCCATACCCATTCGGCTGTGGATACTATTGTGGCAAAATTGAAAGACGATGACTTCGGAATCCTTAGGCTGGGAAATGGAGAGAAGGTATGTTTTCTTTCTGAGCATCACGCGGTTCGTCTCTTTACGAACCGTGGCGTAGATTCATCCAGATGTGAGGAAATATTCCCTGGCAGCCAGGAAGCCTGCGACATGTATTGAGGAACTCGAACGCCAACTTATGGGTCCCCCTGTAGTGGCGACGACGTGTCTATCCATTGACAAGTATGTGATATCTTCTCTCAGGGTTTTTAATCAAGCCAAGACCAACCACCACCTGCCTCTGTCATTTCACAGCGCTTTGTTCACACGCCGCAAATTTGATTACTGCATCGTTGACGAGGCTTCCCAGATCACCCTTCCTACTTGTCTTGGGCCGCTTAGATATGCGGACAAATTCGTTCTTGTTGGCGACCATTTCCAGCTTCCTCCACTCGTATGTTTCTCATCTATCATGTCACACTTCTATGCCAACACATGGGTTTATTGACGACTTTTTCTCAAGGTCAGGAACCGGGACGCACGCAAGGGAGGTTTGGACATGTCTCTCTTCCGGCGCCTCTCCGATGCCCATCCCCACGCTGTAGTGGATCTGACTTATCAATATCGAATGAACGCCGACATAATGTCGCTCTCAAACACGTTGATATACGGTCGAAGACTGCGTTGTGGAAGCGAACAAGTCGCGGCGCAAAGCCTCAAGCTTCCTAACCGACAGTTTTTGAGCCAAATGCACCGCGAGGGGACTACTTGTTCTGGAGGCCCAGGTTGCTGGATACGCAAGGTAGTCGCTGACAGGTGAGCGCTACAATCGAGCACCTGACACCTTGTGCTAAATGCCAGGCATGAAGTCGTAAAGCCCTTTTCGTGGACACAGATGGTCTTCCAGCGTTCGACTCTCGGCTTGGAGACCTTGTCCAAAACGAAGTTGAAGCCCACCTTGTTTACCAAGTTGCAGAAACCCTCCTGCGGTGTGGCGTTGGAGAGTCCCAGCTAGGAGTGCTATCGCTCTATCGCCAGCAGGTCAAACTGCTTTCTCATCTACTGCAAGATAGGAAAGGAGTCGAAATCCTCACCGCCGACAGGAGTCAGGGCAGAGACAAGGAATGTATCCTGATTTCGATGGTCCGGTCAAACGAAGGAGGTGCCATTGGAGAGCTCTTGAAAGACTGGAGACGCATCAACGTTGCCTTTACACGCGCCAGATCAAAACTGATCATCTTTGGGTCGAGGAAGACGTTGCAAGGCACACCCTTACTGAACCAATTCTTTCAACTGATGGGTGCACAGGAGTGGATATTGCATCTCCCTCCAGGCGCACACAAGATGCACCCCTACTCCTTCGACGTCGCCCCGCTGTCTACGACCGCGGAGTCCGAAGGGCTTGGGATAGCGGAGCGCACGTGGGACGGCGGAAATCCTCAAAAACACAAACGAAGGGTTGATGCGGTGGAGTTGGATCATCTAACTCTCGGTAAGGAAAATATCTTGACGAGCGGAAGACCCTCTAAGAAGCCTAGAAGACCTGCTAACTTTGGAGAGCTTGGAAATTTGAGGGGTCGGCCAGTATTGATGGACTTGGTTCACGAGGACGCCATGCCTTGATTTTGGGTTGGAGCGATGTGTTGATTTACCTGGTTTCCCAACAGCATTTTGGATAACTCTTGCCCATATTGTAACAATAACACGCCTTGTTTCTCCCCTTTCCACAGCTTAAATTATTTCCAAAGCTCCATTATTAAGGGTATGATACAGATTTCACTTCGCAAAGCAGAAAACCGAGCGACGATGGCGATATGTGGGGGACTGTACTACCTATTAAACCTCAACCTCCCATCTTAGTCCCCTTCCGGCTGCAAAACGCATAGAGATAATAGTAAACAGCATTCCCAGCAAGAAGCCAACCAGCACCTTCGAATCCAACAAATTAGGTGGCTTCGGCGTTACTGCTGTCGACTCTGAGGGTTTCGCCGCAATGCCCACACCCACGCTCGTAGTCACTTCCGCCTCAAGTTTCTTCACACTTGACTCCTCCAACGAAGCGGGTCGGTCCATGTCCACCGCTCTAAAACCCTCCCTCGAGTTCAGCGCCGTTAGTAGCCCCGGCAGCCCATCCAGGCTCTGCGCGTTGTGGTTGCGCCAATACGCCTTCAGCCCTTTCTCTGGGAACGCAACTACAGCATCAGAGTCGTTTATGTGCGACGCTATCCCCGGAGGTGTGATAGGGGACACTGAGACGAGGGTGCCCGTCGCGTCGCTTGAAGCTGTGGCGTCTGCTTCTCGGTCGGCGGCCTCACGCATGGCGGCCCATTTATTAAGCTGCGTGCGGGGCGATTTGAAGGTGTAGAAAGGGACAGCGAAGCCACAGGTCTGTCGAGGGTTAACGGGGATTAAAAATCGTTCGCGTGAGTTCACAGGGCAGACGAGGAGAGGGAACAAGAAGAACACACCGTGGTGACTTTGAACACGTTGATAACGATAGCTGCGCGTGAGCCTGGCTTTCGTGTCTCAGGAGGGATGAGATGATTGTATTCATCAGTTCCGAACTCGTGGACGAGACCTAAGTGGTGAAGGTGGATTGAAACAATGGGTCAGGCGTGCCAAGAGTACTCTTGTCAACCTTGCTTACCTCGCCCATAAAGTCGGGCTATTCTTGGAGGACCATCAAAGGCGTTGAATAGAATGGTGATCCTCCCGTTTTCACGGATATGTGATATGGTTTCGACACCTGATTGACCCGAGGAGTAACCTTAGTTCCCTGGGCGAAAATTGCAAAAAACAAAGATGCTTACCACTTCCAGTCAGGTCTTCATACCAGACCTGTTTGGAGTTGACGACGTGAAAAGTACCTTCGAGACTTTTAGGCGATAAGTTGACGAGACCGTCGCCAGTCAACGGCGCAGACGCGACCCAAAACACATGCTGCTTCAAAATCCACTCGGCAAGGTATTCGGGTATTTCGTCAAGGTATTGGCCCATAATGTCGCGAAAACGATGACGCCTATTGAGAGGAGGGAGGGACGAAAAGCAGGAAACTGTTGAACTAACGGTCGGAAAACAATGGCCCTTTTGACCTGTCCATACCGGTCTTTAAAGGGCACCCGTTTGAACGTCGTCGAACTGATTTGGGTCGTCCGTTGACTACTTGTTTGTGTTGTTGACCCGCCAGAGGGAATTAGTCTGGTGATGACCTTGCGGTGAAGCTGTGGTTCGAGATCCCATCGGGCAGGTTGGCGCTTCTTCGGGTGCATTGTGTCAAGCCTCCCTAGGGTCCCGTATCTACTTGCCGTAGGCATTCTGACCTTCTGCCGCACCGATAGAGCGGCTGTGAACGGGGAAAGAGATGAAAGGGTCTAGACGGTTATTGGCTGTGGATCCACTCGGAGCAAGGCAACCCGGGGACTTAGGATTGAAGAGGGGTGCGCGGCGAAGACAAAAGGGAGGGGTCAGTTCCCGCAGCTGTCAATCAGTGGTGAGCAGTTATGCGAAAAGAGCCACGCCAGTCGCATTGTCGCATTCCAATACACCACTTGTGGGCTGAGCTTCCGATTGGTACGCAATCGGAAAATCGAAACCTGTACGGGTAAAAATATCTCGGGATCCATTGAATTCGGATGTCAGCTGGATTGTGGAGACCTCGTGGTTATCCTTGTTTTCGTGATCGTCAGTCAGCCAAAAAGGCACCCCGCATAAAGGCAGCAAAATAGAAAGTTTTGATCTGATGGGCATCGCATCAGAAACAAGGACACTGACGTTCGTTTGCAGCGCCTGAAGAGTTATGATGATTCTGAGAAGCGCCTTTCAAGTTCCGCTTTTGCGTTAGCTGGATTGATTCCGGTACGTTGAGCCCAGCCAATGAGACCCCCGCGATCATGGCACGCTGTCCACACTGTCATGGGGGGAACTGGTGGTGCAATAGCGAGCTTCTGACCTATCCGGATTGTTCAATGCCTCAATTTGAATAATTTTCAGCCGGAATATTGATTCCACGCCACGGACAGGGGGCGGAGAAGAATCCTTGTGTTCCTTGCCTCCTCCGGAGAAGACCTTTACCGAGTTTCACCGAATGCTTCATGGGAGGGAACATCCGAACATAGTCCTAGATGCTGTCGGTTTCGCATAGTGCTGGCAGATAGCCCCTCTGTCCTCGAAATCGCCGCACTGTTTCTATCCGCATAGATCAAAGTCTGAATGACGCTGATGTTGATGATACTGATGTGCCCCAATGTTTTGCAGCGAAGATCGGTTTTTCGGGCCCTCATGGAGGGCAAACAAAATAGCCGACAGAATGAAGCCGGTGGACCGCAACATTGGTTTACGAGTAAGTCATCTATTTTACGACCTGCCAATGGCCTAAAACAGTGGAGAAGGGAATATGCGGGTAAAGACGAAAGCGAGTATCAAAGCGAGAAACAAGTGCATAGTTCGAAGGATTCACAGCATGCTCAGCGTTGATTGCATCTCTCGGTAGCCTTTGTCAACCCATCTCTCGGGGGGGATTCGATCACCATCGTTTCCAGTGTCCGAAAACAAGAGATCGTTCTCGGGTGAGAATGCCCAGCGTGTTACGTCGGGCGTAGGCGTGGACGTAATGGCCTTGAGTTCATTGCCTGTAGCCGTCGTGAGCGCGCGCTACTTCGGGAGAAATGAGTAAGATGGCTCACGGATGATGTTATGCGTAAAGTGGTCCAGATTCTAAACAAATGTTCAGTAAAAATGGTGATTCGTAGCTGACAAGTAGACTGACCAAATCGTTCTTGTCATACCCAAACGGGTCTAAACGTGTTGAGGAGATGAATAAATGACGTTTGGGAAGGCAGTACAAGGACGTACTTTCGATTTCTTCTCCAGCCACGAGGAATCCAAAGAACATGAAGCTCTGCAGTGTAATTCCATCAGTAACGAGAGAGCGCTGGCACAATCAGACGCACTGCAATGACGGTACTGGGAATAGTCAACCACTTCAGAGGCTGCCAAATTTGAAAAGGCTAAAGACCGACAACAGCTTCCTTAGCAACGAGAGGGGGTTCTTTCATAAGCCGAAATACGCACAAGTGCCAGGCAATATATGACGGTGACCAGCCAAAGATGGATTGAATAGCTAAAGAACGGCGGTTATGAGACGTCGGCTCCTGTGCTGACATGTTGTGGACGGTGCTCTCACGAGAAGGGGATGGGTGTTGTCAGAATACGCTCAAGGCCTGTCAAGCCGTCCACCAGTTGGTTTAAAGATAAGAACAGCTGATCTATATCCGAGTAAGATCAGCATCAAGTGGTGGTCCTTGTTGTAGAAACGAACTCAGGGTAGCAACATCAGCGCCGCCTCGAGTTTGGAGTGAAGAGATGTAAGAAGCCTGAGAAAATCTATGAGTGCCACTGTCGTCACAAGCAAGAATTTAAACACACGAGATACAGAGATATCTCCAATGGGATATTGTGAGATATAGTCTGGTCACGCATTTTCGCTCTGAGTCGGGCAGCTTTCTTGCCTTTAACCTCTTTCCCCCTTTTGGTGAGAAACTTCACAAGCAGTGAAAAAGGGAAAAGATCAAAGAGATGATATTTCGGCGGCATGTGAGCAGGAAGTAGATAGACGTCATCGCTCCGCATGTCTTGCCCTGAATGGGGTGTCTGTGCTGTATGTATTGATGTGACAGGTCGACGTGAGGGGATGCTTAAGGGCTCAAGGAAGTTCGTCCTTCGTGGGGAACGTGGTCCTGACGCTATCGGGGGTGGCAGGTGTGGGGCAGATGCAGAGTAGGTCCGCCGATAGTATTGAGGCCTGGTATCAGCGGTAAGACCCGCAATTGCTGCAAAGTCCGATGCGTTGAGTTTTTCCTCTTCAACACCTCCGTTCACAAGGTCCTGTTGGGAAGGTATGCCAGCAGGCATTGCATATGCTGGTAAGAACTTGACCAGGTGATATAGGTCCCTGTGAATGAGTGCATTGAATCACCAGGGTGGATGTGATGATGATAGCACATACTGGTAGTAAATTCCGTCTTCTCCTCTCAAGTAATGTTTGATAGCGACAGCGAAAGCCTCGATGAGGTTGATAACTGTTTTTTTCTCGATCATCGTCCGCGCCTTCTGTTCGTCCTCCGTGATTCTATCGGTTGGCTTCTGGTCTGTGCTCGATTGTCAAAGGGATGCTAACAGGAAGGGCAGTGAGAGGAGATACCTTGAACGTGAAACCATACGCTACGGGCGAAAGCTCTGCTTGCAAGGATGATTTGTGACCAAAGCCTTCGTCCTTCATTGTAACGTTCAAACGACGAAGTCGTTCGATAGGAAATTACGAAACCCAGGACCGTACCAATGCTAAAAAAAAATGTGATTAGCCAGAAGCCAGGGTATTCGAAATGAGTATCGCTCAGGTACACAGTCAAAAGCGTCGGTTGTATGAAGAGTTTGTGGCCATGATCATTCAGCACGGTGATAAGCGAAGCCCAACCCGCGAAAAAAAGAAGCAGATGCCAGCAGCGAAAAAGTGCCGTAGCTAAAACCGCGTTGATGAATGAGGCACCTGGCCGACGTCTCGGTGCAAAACTTGATGAAGAAATAAAACCGTGGACTGTCAGTTGTCCATCAGGATACAGAAGACGCATGGCATGGCGTACGGGTCAGGCCCTTTGAATCCGTGGTGTGAAAACACCGTATCAGCTCTCTGGGAAGACAATGCGTTGAGAACAGCCCATAAAAAACCAACGAGGAGGAAAATTTAGATACGGACGGATAAGTAGGGTTTGGTGGTCGACATGGTGGTCGAGGAGGAAGAGTTGTCACACCACTGTTCGGGCACTGCAAATCGGGCTTCCAAAGACGTCGTGGGGAGATTGTAGGAAACGTGCTCCACTCTGATTGATGCGTTGCTGAAGAGGTGACTTGGCTGAAAAAGTTGTGCTTGGCGACGGCGAAGCGAGGGCGGTAAATGATGGTCGGGGATTCGGCGTTCAAAATCAATGATGGGTGAAGTTTAGTCCTCAACATTGGTCAGTTTCCATGTCAGCTGGCCACTCCACTTGCTAGAAAATAGCAAAACCGAGGATCAATAGGGCGACATAGATGTCGTTCCGAGAGGTTGAGGTCTGAAATACAGCCAAGGTGGACCATATAGAACCTGCTTCGTGCGGGGCCGAGGATCACGAACCGGGGCGCAACAACATCCGAGTCGCAACTACGGTCCGTGCTGTATCTGTGGCTAAACCTTGAACAAGAACACCTCTGAACTCTGGACGAACAGTCGTCGTGATCATAGTCCATGAAGCTTGAACTTAACTTGAAGGTTCGATATGTTATCAGGTGATCGTTTCCAGGTTTTCTTTTCTCCAAGTCTCGGAAAGGAA
>CEMH01204057.1:0-18368 GCA_001179725.1 Macrocystidia cucumis | reverse complement strand
ACCTGACCACCCTTCACCCATCCCTTGGGCTTCGCCATGGAGCAAACAATCTGCTCGTGAAGGTCCACCAGTGATCCGCGTGCTCAAGCCGTGACCAAGTTCATGCGTGATAATTCCAGAGTCCAAGCCGCCATCGCGGAAAGGTATGTCAGTATTGAATATCCAAACGCGCAATCTCCCGTTTTCACCATCAACTCCAGCRAAAAAGTTCGCAGCACCRTAAGCATTGCCCAACTGAACATCAACRAGCACGGCGTCGTCGTCCTTGCCGCCCCGATCGAAATTGTGTTGTTGATAATTTCCAGCCACCTCGTCAAAGCCATACCTGGAAGGGCGAAGAGCATTCAGTGTGCCATCCTCGCCTTCAGTTTAATTGAAAGATCACCACGCACCGGTAGAAGATGTCGTGCACGATGTTGGCAGTATAAAACGCTTGACTGAGCGTGAAATCGACGTGTTTCCTCACTTCCTCCACAAGGTGGTCCACATCGGTGACCTTGGGATCGTACGGATAATGGAACTTCTTGGTTTTTCCGGCATCAGGGCGATGGTGTTCGATAAATGCGTGGGTGGCTGCCCAATTCTCTTGCGCAAAGATCTTTCATATCAGTCAGCCTCACGTATTGSAAGAAGGTGACTGCGAAGCCCCACATTGTTACCCCAKGTAGTGGTCGTGTTCCTCCACACCAGACCTGCCCCCGCGTACAAATCCTGAGGTGTCGCTGGATCCTTTGACACCGGAAGCGAGTGCCATCCCGCGGGTGACACCAAAGGGTCAAACGACTCCTTCTCGATCGTCCGTGGTCCCTCCGTAGGATCGTTCAAACCGAATTTGAAAACTTGATAGGTAGCYGGTCGGACGTTTGGATTCTCAGGGACRGGGATRGAAGCGTCCATRACGCGATCGCCGATRGAGATGATGCAGTGCGGCGAAGCGGCGGAAACGGACGCTTCGTACCAGTTATTTTGCATCTCGATTACGAACTGGAGAATGCGCGTGAGGTTGTTAACCCTTTCGCAGTTCTAGCGAGAAAGCACCCTCACCTTCCAAACGAGAATGAGCTTTGTTCCGTCCCTGTTTTGGTTGGGTACTTGAATGTAGACCAGTCGGGCCTTGACTGGGGAGAGTGCGCCTGGGAGCCCGAGGACGTACACGGTTTCATCCCCGTCTGAATCCAAGCGGTTGGGGGAGTCATCCATGATGGTGAGTTCGTTCATCCAGTAATTGAAGTCGTTTTTGATGCTATCCTCAGTTTCTCGGTCAGGAGTGACGGCAGTCATGAGCTGTAATAACGGAGCCTTAGGACTGAAGGCGCCGTTGGGATGCATACATCCTGGTGAGTGAATTTCATCGATCTCCGAAAAGTGGTCGAAGGCCCGAAGAAGTTGTGGCATGTTGCGGAGGAACGAAGGCTCTTTTGCGCCGAACCTTCCTAATTGGTGCTGGGAACGCAAGGCGACGAGGCGGTCTTCGAAACCACCATATAGATGCCCACAATACTCCAAATGGGACTTGTCTTCGCCATCTTCTATGAGCGTCTGTGTATCACCCCTATAGAACTACGGGGCGATCACGTCAGTGGCGGTGGTGTGCGAAGCAGTTTGGGGAGAAGCTCACCGAGTCGCCGTAGGACAAGACTTGACCGTCACGAATGTTGAGGTTGATATTGCCATTGATAACTTCGAGGTTGTTGATGACTTGATGGACGTATACGTGTGTGATCCCCGTGTTTTTGTCCGTGTATGAATCGTCCCGAATGACGTATCCGCTTGTTGGGGAGCTAGTTTGCCTGAGGAGTGTGCCATCGAGAAACCTGCGAGCGATGTCCAAAGGCTTGCGACCCCTGCCAAGGTAAGATTTCCCAACTACGTTTTGCGGAGTGGTGACGAAGCTGGCGTGAGGGTGAATAGGCCCATAAGAAAGAGTTTTGCGAGCGGGTGGTTCATGCTTGTGCGGGAAAGCTGCTGCGAGGCCAATGAAGCCCACCGCAACGGCGAGAGGTGAAGGTGAAATACGCATAGAGTTCCTGATAAAACCACGGGTTTTTGAAGTAGTACTTTATACGAATGTGATATGGAGTCGGGACGCCATATTATACTGTCGGGTGGCATCTGGGATGAAAGGCACAATTCATCCTGAACAAAATAGAGGCGTTACGAGCAACAGCGCATAGACAAGTCAATTGTAAGTCATTCCAAACGTCCAAGGATTACACGCACTGCTCAATAGTAACCTTTGCTCAAGCAATGGCGTCAAGCAACCTGTCTTTACGACCGACCGTCGGCCGCATTTGATTTGAAGCTGTCAAGCACGAACCCATTCACAACGCCTCAACCTCAACGGAATACACTCCTACAAGTCCATTGCGCCGAGACAGTTTTTTTTGGCGTTAGATAAGACCTTGGCGCGTGGCGTTGAACGAACCGGTGGCAGGACTACGTCCCTCCTTCTTGATGCGCCCTGCGTGGCAGGCGCCATTGTTCGCCTCCGCTGGCGTTCCCACACGCGGATTCCGAAGGGTTGATCGGTGAAAGACGGGTTCTGTCGTAATAGGGGTAACTAAACAAGATACATTTCCCCGTGATTACAGAGCAAAGCGCTGACCCCGCTAGAGCTGGCTGAAATTGTCGTATCTTTGATGTGCACATCAGGAAAGCTGGACGAGTCAAGTCAATATAGGCAACAAAGTAACTGACAAAAGGGACTTTACCAAAGTGGAACTAACGACTTCTTCTACAAGACTAGTGCAGTTGTAATGCTCATCCATTCGTTGGGAGGGCGGTGTTGAATATCCACGCAAGTCTTGAGCGCCTCCATTTCGATCGGATTGGCAACCAAACAACCAGGAAAAAGGCGAACGGTCTGAAGCAGTGGCTTTGCACGGGCAAACGAAACGAGTTCCACAAAACCCTCGCAGCAGTGCACTTCAGGATCGTCTCGATCTCCATGTCTTTTACAGTGGAACGAAAGAGTTTGGAGGTTGGGGAGGAAGCTGAAGCGGTTTTTCGCAAGATGGGAGAGCAGAATGAGGAGGTGAGTTCCCTTCAAACCGAGGTGAGTGATTGCTGGCATGAGCTGAAGGATTTGAGCGAATGAGTCGTCAGACACCTCGCCTACGTCAACGGGATCGAAGTTAAGAAACGATATCCCGGAGAGCGCAAAAGATTTGAATTGTCCCGTCTGTATGTACTTGAAAAGCCGGTGATACACGGATCCGGGGGCCAAAATAATATGGAGTGATTTCAATTCTGGGAATTTCGCGACGTGAAAAAACATGGGAAGAAAGTTTCCTGGGCTGTAGTCATTCGAAGAGCCAAGTGCCTGCAGAACCAGGGTGTGTAGAGACGGTAGACTGAACTCTTCGTGGTCGTCGAGGTCGAAGAAGAACGACAGCTGATACTCGATTATGAGCTTCTGAAGTACCACGGACCCTTGGAGAGCGTTGGCTATATCGGATTTAGCAAATGGGAAGTCCAGTCGGAGGGCGAGTTTTGTCACGTTGTAGGAGAAGTGTTTGATGTGTGAGGAGACCCTACCAAATAGGGAGAGGTCGACCATACACAACTTCGCCGCCCCGTTTTCGGACAACCAAAAATGTCTTGACCAGTCCTGGCCCGCGTTCCGCCCTGGTGTCCAATGCTCGTAATCCATTTCCAGCGAGAACCTAAGATTGGCGTGAAGAAAGGACCAATATCCCGCATACTTGTGAAGATGTGTGGCACAGTTCCGTAATATCAAGCGGCGCCAGCGGGATGCGTGACTGACAAGAGCCGCGATATTTGCGTGGTGGTAGTTGTGTTCAGACCATAGGATGTCCAGAGGGGCGGATTTGGATCGGGACAGATACAATTGTACTGTCTTGACGGGCCACTCCAAATATATGCAGGACCAAAGGAAAGGGCACCCGCGACCAACATCATTCCATCGACGGCACACATGGGTGATGGTATGTTGGGTGCTCCAAGATCTTGGCCGATGGTAGTGTGGATTTGCCGAATGTGGCTGGCATTTCAAGTAGTATTTTCTGAAGATTTCTCCAATAATTTCTGCAGGAAGGCCATCAAAGGGTGAATGGTCCGGTTTGCTGACTTCTGTGATTCTGGAAGGGCAACCATCTGAATCGTTGAATGAAAATGGAGTTGAGAAACCTTACTAACATGAGAGCCTTGGAAGCAAGTTGTTGTTTTCCGGGCCTTAGAAACCATGAACCGTCATTGGTATCATTGGGAACGCAGTCGCTGTCGCTCATCGAGGTAAATGGCAGGATGATGGTCGAAGTAAAAGGAAGAGGTCAATGCTATGCCAAATAAGAGCCGCAGAGCACAACAATGTGGCTTCCACTCACCTTTTACTACCAACACATTTCGCGATGAAGGTACATAAAAATCATTTTTCTTGTTTTATTGGTACCTAACGGAACCCAAGGTAGCCATTGAAGGATGCTGCCATGGACAACTCGACCCCATTTACGCTCAGATCCAAAAGCTTGAAGCGCGAAACAATTACAAGGTCGACGTACTTTTCATCTGTGGGGATTTTCAAGCAATCAGAAACCACCTTGACCTGAATTGCATGGCGGTTCCTGATAAGTACAAGGAATTAGGCCAGTTTCACAAGTGCATTGTCCTCCATTCGTGGTTTTCTCCACTTCAACCGCATCACCTCACTCAAATCCATGCAGATACTATACGGGCGAAAAGGTGGCACCTATCTTAACGATTGTCATCGGAGGGAATCACGAAGCTTCCAATTACTTCTGGGAATTGTCTGTCCGATTCCTTGTGATGTATCTCTGGGGACCATGGCTCACAGAAATCAATCTAGGTACCATGGAGGTTGGATCGCACCCAAAATCTACTTTCTTGGCTTCGCGGGGTGTGTGCAAGTGAACGGAGTACGTGTAGCAGGAGCTTCAGGTATCTTCAAAGGGAATGATTTTCGACTTGGTGTGGAAATTCTCTCACTGTCGTCGCTCCTGAACCTGATACCAGACTAACTCATAGGCCATCACGAAAAACTTCCCTACGACGCCAGCTCCCTGAGAAGTATATACCACATTCGAGAATTTGACGTCCGCAGGTTATCTTTGGTAAGCTCGCGTCTTCTTCCAAGTCGAGTAAACCAACATCGTGGCCTCGCAGCTGACGTCCCCTCAAGTGTTCCTATCCCACGACTGGCCCCGCTCCATCGAACAGCACGGCAACGTTGGAGAACTCTTATCCCGAAAACGATTCCTCACTAACGACGTGAACTCTGGAAACCTGGGCTCACCACCACTTATGGGTCTCCTGACGAATCTCAAACCTTTGTGGTGGTTCTCGGCCCACTTGCACGCCCGCTTCGAAGCCACCGTTGTTCATCACACATCAGAAAGTCAACCAGGTCCCCTGGCCCAAACTACCAACCCTGATGAAATTGTAATTGACGACGACGAAGATGATAACCCTGAAGGCAAAGAACCGAAATCCGATGTGCCAAATCCTCCAGAACCCCCAGTTTCAAGTCGAGGGTTAAACCCCGAGGAGATCGTTCTTGACGATGAAGAGGAGTTGGTCGAAACACCACGTCTCCCTTTGCCACCTCCGAGACAAACTCACTTCTTAGCACTGGACAAGTGCCTTCCTGGGCGTCAATACCTTGAGGTATGGCTGTCGCTTCATGTAGTTATATCTCATTTGGCGCCCTAACCCTATCCCGCAGGTCGTCGACATACCCGTTCCCAATGAAAGATCAGCTTCGTCCACTGAAGGTCCGACTGAACCATTGTTGGCCTTCGACCCAGAGTGGCTGGCTATCAGTCGTGCTTTCCATCCTTGGCTGTCCATCACTCGATTCCAAAAGCCTTTTCCACCAGAAGAAGAAGCCCGCAAGATGGTCGCTAAAGAGATGGAATGGCTCAAAACGAATCTGGATATCACCCCAGACGGCCCGCCGCCACCAATCCTGGAATGCCAAACGTTTGTGGCGACTGCACCCGGTCCGACTGATCAATTAAAAGGGAAACGTCAACGTATGTCGCCTATTTCTCCGTTTCTTTTCTCCCTTTATGCGGCCAATGCTGATATGGCTTGTCCCTGTTTCCGCTTGAAAGCGTCATGGTACACGAATCCACAAACGGAACAGTTTTGCAACATGCTCAAGCTCGAAAATAAGATAAACCCGCCACCACCAACCACACCTGCCTGATGATTGACGTAATTGAATTGTATCCGGGTTAGGGAAACGATGTCGTTGATTTCAAAATGTGTTCAAACCCACTTTTTGGTCGTTCAAGGATCCGAACGCACCGCTTTTGTATGAAACGGGCTTCGGTCGCGCAGACTCTACCTCCTTTCATCCCTTTGGGTTCTTCTGAACTCATCGTCATTCGAGATCTGTTATTGTGATGCCTTCCTCTGATGACGCTGACGACGCTGTTTGAGCTGAAAACTGTCTATTGACAGGGCTTCGGGTACCGACCGTCTGCCAGTCCCTTTTCCACGTCGTTCTCTTGTTTTGGATTCCCTTGCACATGTGGTTGAAAAAAGGCCTTCAAAGCCCATAGATTTCCCCGTTTTTTTTTTTGGCTTGTAACTCTTGAATTGTTTTGCCAGTGATGGGCGCGTTCATTGACAGATTACGTCCGCCGATCGTCACGGATTCCTTGCTAAATTTAGCGACGTTGCGAGTCCTGGTCTGCTGTTGCTTGCGTCTTTGATCCGATCTTCGTGAAGTAAGTCTCGTCCAAAAATATCTCAAGCGTCATGCACGTCTGATTACTGGTCATGATCACGAGATAGTCAGGGCCACGCGAAACTCGAAAATGAAAATATGACGCGAAGGGGCTGTTTTGCCCCAAGTGAGATTTGGTGCCCATGCGATGGGTTCAAATTCTGCCGGATGTCAGGCCATCACGGGTAAGGTTCTCTTCCCCACATTTAGCACCCGTTTGTGATAGGAGATTCAGGTTTTTGGCGTCGTTGGGGACGTTTTCCGCCCAGCGGGAAGGCCATGCAGTTCTTGACTTCCTATTTCTCGTTCTCGTATTTCATTCTCTCTTTGACTATGAAGAGACTCAAACCTGCAGGGTGCGGGAAAGTAAGATGTTGGTCAAAGTGAAGCCATATGCCATGATTTACGAAGCATTACCCCCGGGACCTAGGCTTCGTTTTCATTTCATCAGAAAGGTTCAGCAGTCTGTCCTTTTGTTCCCGATCATTGCAGGGGACAAGCGGGGCGCTCAATGCAACGCTAGCCTCAACAGGCAGAACGTTCATACACCTTTGATCATGCGACCACTCAAGTCTCATGGATTTACCAAGCAGTTGGCATCTGCATCGAGATCGGAAGTTGGTGAGCTCAGTCTCTGTTATCGTTTTGAGCGATATTGAGTTCCGCATATAAAGTCTTCGTTGTTTTCAGCAAGATGGCAGCTCAGCGGAACAGCCATGACTGTGCGATTAAAGCCTCTCCTTCTCGTGTTTCTTCCGCTTTTCTTTTCGCCTACCTACGCTCAGTTCTTCAAAAAGAAACCCAGTGGCTCTCGACCCCAACCTCAAGCAGCAGGCTTGAACGGACCGCCCACTCCTAACATCGAGTACCTCGCCACTACGTCTGTGGCTCATAGCGCAGCCTCCACAATCGCGTCCAGCGCCGTCATCGTAACAAATACTCCCACCCCGACGCCTTCAGCGACACAAGTGAACCTGACCTCTGTTCCCATCGTCACCCAATCCCAGGCCAATTCGTCCACCGTGGCTCCTGAGCCGTCTGCTAGCCCTTCTGTTGGAGTGTCTGGGTCAAACTCGACGACTGTAATGAAACGAACGGCCATTGCTGCGTGCTTAAACAATGTCGAGCTTTCTTGTTTGAATTTGGCAGCAAACTGCATCGATTCAGTCAACGGCAACGTGTTTCCCAAGTCTTTCCTGGCTGTCATCGAAAAACTGATTTTTTTCTCTTCCCAACAGAATCTGAACAACGTTTGGGGAATCGCCTCTTGTGCAGCGGCTGGAACTTGTTATGGAGTATGTTTCGTTTCTGATTTTCGTTGTAAATCACATTTTAATGATTTATTTTAAGGTCGGGGCTCTCATCGATAGCATCAACTGTCAAACTGGGTTTGGTCTCAGCAACACCGATGAAGGAGCCTTAGATTACAATGTAGGCCTTCTTGCCCGGAATTTGTTAACCACTAACATCATCCTCTCGTGATAGATCTATGCGGGTGCTGTTGGGAGTTGTGCTTTTGCGACAGGGGGATGGTACGCCTTGTCATTTGTAGAATGGTGAAGAACGATTCTAATGACGCATCAGCCCTATGACTCAGCAGAACTTCATCGACTGGTACTACGGAACGTTGACGGCTATCAATACTGCCAACTTCCCCAGGTAAAGAAAATGAAGATATTACTGCGAGGCCCTTCTGACGAAACACATTCAGTTCGGCCGATGTCGTGATTGCATTCTTCAACACCGTTAAAGCCTGGACAGCGACTGGGAGCACGATTCCGTACACAAAGTCCGTCCACCCCTCTTGACCGAGAAAAGTATGCTAACCATCGGTCCCAGTTTGAATGATTGGTACCATTTTTCATCGTTTGCCTCCGCTCCCGTTACGGTGAGATACTTTCTTCATGCTTGAACATAACCTCAAACGATCAACTTTTTTCTTCTCAGATAACTACGCAAACCCCCGCATATACCACCATGGCGTGGAGTACGTATTTGAACTTGCGTGTATCTTCCTAAACTTTACCGATCGCCGATACAGACCCTAACCCGGCCCCCTCTCCTGGAGCGGTTTCCGAAACGTTCGTTAAGTCTGGGACAACAGTCATCGTCGCGGTCCCAACCGTCACCACAACCGTCATCGTTGTCGGAGTCACGATTACCCTCGCGCCAGGTGGTACACCAATCGCAGGAAACATTCCGACTGATATCACTCAACCTAATGCGGTGACGCCGACCTTCAGTACGTTCTCGCAACATGATTCGAATGTACGATTTGCTCAGACGCCTGCGCAGATTACAACCCTGTCATACCCTCGACAGCCTCTTCAGCCACTTTCGTGGCGGGAACGTGGACGAGCATAGTTGCGGTTCCTACATCCTCGAGTAGCCCAGTCACCGTGGTTGGACCTCCCGATGATGGAGACGACGATAGTAGTGACGATTCATGGACTATCGTCTTTGGACTCCTTGGACCAGTAATCAGTGGAACTATACCGGCCTCAGTCTCGGTTGTTGGAGGCCTGATTCCAGCTCCCGTTCCTCCTCCCGATTGGCCTGACAGCGACAGTGGTAGTGGATCTTGGACTCCACCACCACCACCACCTCCTCCTCCTGGTGGCGAACCTGACGATCCAGATGACCCAGACGATCCTGATCCCGAATCGTGTCCCTTCCGGACCATTCCTCCGTTTTATCCGCCTTATGACCCTTCTGGAGAAGAACCTGACGACCCAGATGCCCCCCTGGAACGGCGCAACCTTAGCTATAGTGCATATAGCAACACGACGAACACCACAACACAGCATATTTTTAAGCGAGCTACGAGGCGTGAGTAATACTCGGCGGGTCGACGGGCAAACCATTCACACTTTTATATCAGATATCGTGTTGGGCGTTTGTGCCGATTCTCAGCCATTTTCCACCGTTCAACTTGGGGCGGCGACATGGTACACAGTTGACCCCCCAAACATTGTACCACGTCTCGAATGATGGGAAAGTCAGTGAGTACCGGTTCTGTTCAACAATGCAAAATATGAGAATCTCATGACTCCTTTGACATTTGCAGAGGAACACGTTTTCGAGTAACATCATCCATCTCTCGTTGAGAATGATACTGACGGAAATTTGAAGACTTCGGTATATCAAGGACTTCGTCAATGCCAATTTTGCCGCGGGCGACTGCACTTGGTTAAGGGCGAACATGTGGAATAACCAGATTGGCGGTGTTGCTGTGTCGGTTCTCCTCGCTCAAGCAATTGATAATGTGTGTGTATCTCTTGATCATCAATGGAGCCTGTCTGAAAAATCTGCGGAAGGTTGCGAATCTAGCTTGGGTCGCTGATGGTGAGTGTAGACCAGATTTTATTGATCACCGGGGTGATGCTTAATACGGGCATTTCCAGAAATAAACAAGGGTGAGATTACCCTGTTTCATATCCGCAAGGCTTACCATGCTGACCGAATCGACTTGCATCGTTGTAGCGAAGTCCTACATCGTGAACAACCAGAAATCGTCTGCCAACGACCCCCCTCTCAATGATAAAATCACTGGGATCACCTCCTTGGATCCTGCAGTCTCGAGCGCATCGGCGTTGCAAGTAGAGACCCTCATACGATCTTTTGGCGTCGTTGGCGATTGTATGCGCACTAAATTCATCCTTTCTGTGGATCTCCCCTGATGGATTTAACAGATTTCACGCAGAATGCCGCGCAATACTCAGGTAGTGCGCTGCGTGTGCAGAACATTCTGGCGCAGATTACGCCAACCTCGCCCGTCTTTCCTGCACTGGATACCCAGTGGAACAACTTCGTTCGGAATACAGTCTCGACGTATTCAAACGGCATCACGTATGCTTCTTGCTGTATACGAAACACATTACCCTAATGACCACCATGACAACTTCCAGGTCGCGGGCAGCAAACACCCTGAATGGATATCGCAATCAGTTGAACGGACTCCTACTCGCTGCGCAAGCTCAGGTTCCACCCCCACAGCCACCCCCCAGCGTGCCTGCATGTTGGCCTGTTTATCACGACGCGACGGTAAGCTTTCCTTTTTGTCGCTTACCTGAATCAATCTGAGAGTAACACTTCAAGATCTCAGCTCGCCTCGCAAACGGTGGAATCAACTGGCTTGTGAGTATCTGTAACTACCGTTCCCAGAATGTGTCCTTACCATAGTGTAAGAACTTTGTTCCCCCGACTTTGGCACATCCCCCCTGCAACACCGCCGGGACACTCGGGTCTTTCGTTTTGTTCTACGACGCAAACAACAATCCCGTGTTCTTTGGAGGAAACCCTCCGCATCAGCTTGTAGCACTTGGAAACGTACGCCTGTTCAGCTCTCTTCGGATTGTCTCCCTCTGACCTCTGAATGCAGCAATTTTCTGGTCTCAGCAACGCGCCGGGTAACATCTTCTATGACATCGATCTAGTGCCGTTCTATGGGAATTCTTGCACTGGTATACGATTTATCGGTTCCGGCCCTGTGGGACAAAACTTCCCCATTGCCAATTGGGATCAAAACTGCCATGGAGTGAATGGGAAGGCGTTATCCGACTTGGCAATCAATTCCGGAGGCCAACAACTCTCTTGCTTTTTCAACAACTCCAACGATGATTCGGGCCTCTTCACTATCGTTTGCGGGACTTCGCAGGCGGTGGTTCAGACCTGTATCACCACGATGAATCAACAGGATGGTCTCCCGTTGGCTGAGACGACCGTTCCTTTGATGCGTTTTGCAGCTTTCTGAATCCTGGCTCGTGTTGTGTTTTTCTTTTAGCCCAATTTAGCGCTTTGTAGTACTCTATACTATAACACTATGACTACATCTTGAACTTGTGATATACGTGTAACGACCTCGACTCATCTCTAAATTGCCTGTTCTTCGAAACGCGAAACGCGAAACATGACGCGTGCCCGTGATGTGTGACGCGTTGAGTCATGTCACCATCCCCCTTTCCAGCGACGGCCACCAGCTGCCACCTGGTTCCGCGCAATTTGTGCCGACTATACCTGATTAGGGTGGTGAAATAGAGGGAGATTTTAATGCGTGTGTTGTCTTTGTCTATCCTTCCATTCTTAGTGCTGAGATACTTTGAGCACAGGTTCAAACGGGACTTTTTTTGGAACATTTACGATGCAATTTGCCTTAGTCGCGCTTGGAGCCCAACTAAACCACCTTTTTTAATGGCGTATTGAATTCTACATCGCACATGTCGACTTCCTACCTTACTCAGCAACAGCTACCGACCTATGCGGTGGTGTGGAGCTCTCTGGACCATGTGATATCTCTCGTCCGCTAACAATGGCGGCGCGTGGACCAGGCTCATAGGACCGAAAGCTGCTTAACATACATATCCCCAAACCTTCCCTTTCCCTAGCCTTCGCAAAACGAGTACGGGAAGGGCTCAGCCAGAATCTAACTTTCCCTCGCCTTCATGATCACTGAGAGCAGTTTGACATCAATACCTTTGCGTACATGCCAAGCCTGCCTTAGAAGGTTTGAACCACTTGGCGCATTGATGTGCGGATCGCGTCCGTCGGATTGTCGTGGGGTCAATCCCCCATGAGCCATAAAGTCCTGACCGGAGTTCCAGCCATTGATCCGCGAACACGCAAACGCGTTTGCACTTAGGTGAGTTCTGTCTATAAATATGACATCGTCGTCTGAGAGCGATGGCCAAATGACTTTCTTCATTTAGGAGATGTTCAAGGTCGAACGGGTGGCGCAGAGCAAGGGACCGGTGCTGGAGTCACTTGACGAGTTCACATAAGCTTTCAGCTAAGCAGGTGGAGGTGAGCAAGGCCTCTTTACTTACAGCTTGCAATCAATGTCTGATAGGCAGGCACGATAGATGGCTCAGACCTTCCTGTCGTCCGTGACGAAACGGCATGTCGGAATGTCATCCTCCATCTCACATGTGTAGGCTATGGCTTTCCGGCTTT
The DNA here is from genome assembly GCA_001179725.1 of Macrocystidia cucumis. Taxonomy (NCBI): domain Eukaryota; kingdom Fungi; phylum Basidiomycota; class Agaricomycetes; order Agaricales; family Macrocystidiaceae; genus Macrocystidia; species Macrocystidia cucumis. Next base: position 5,707 of record CEMH01204057.1, on the reverse strand, counting down.
CAACGACCTTTATATTCCACCGGGTTGATCATTTTGTGGTGGCGCGGAGGCACTACGGTGTTGTCGAAACAGCGACTGTGTGGTTTGTGAAAACCTCACTCAAAACGGATCCTCCGCATACATTTCGCCAGAAATGGATGGTATTAGATGGTACTTCGTCTGTTATCGGCCTCAACTCCGTCCCTCAGCGCGATCGCAACAGTTTGCTATTTTGAAAACATCATGCTACCTTGATCAAGCCAGAATCAGCGTCTCGTGGCTTTCATGAGCGGCAAGAATTTGCGCTAGAGTCGGAGCGTCGGTGTGCTTATTGCATTGTTCTCAATTTGAACGCCCTTGAATCCCCTATAAAGTCCCTTTAGTTGCAGACAAGGCCTCAGCTCAACAACCAGCTACAGTATGGCTGTGCGATTACAGCCTCTCGTCTTCATCTTCCTGACAATCCTCTTTGCGCCTAGTTATGCTCAATTCTTCCAGAAGAAACCGGGCTCCTCTCAACTCCAGGGACCAGATTTCAAAGGACTTCCTATCCCAGACGTTGATCACTTTGCCAGCATACCCGGTTCCCGCAGTAAAACCTCGGTGGTCTCCCCAAGTCCCTTTACCGCGACTGCTTCCAGTTTTCCAGCTTCTTTGGCGGGTACATTCAACTCGACTTCTGTTTCCTTGGTTTCGCAGTCACAGGCTCAGTCGACTTTGGTTCCTGCAATCACACGGTCACAAAGCACCCCGACTTCTGTTCCCTCGCAGTCGCAGACAAACTCGTTTACCACGACCCCGTCGTTGGCGTCGAGCTCTCTTGCTATTATCTCTGAGTCAAACTCGACGAAACTTATGAAACGGACTGCGATTGCTGCCTGCTTAAACGATGTCGAACTTTCTTGCTTGAATTTGGCAGCAAATTGCATTGACTCAGTCGATGGCAACGTACGTGTTTCGTCTTTTCTGCGTCAATGGAATCTAATATTTCTCCCTTTAGAACCTCAACACTATTTGGGGAATAGCTTCTTGTGCAGTCGCTGGAACCTGTTACGGCGTGCGCACCTGACTATGTTGCTTTTGTTCAACATCATACTGATTGGTTTCAAGGTCGGAGCGCTCATCGATAGTATCAACTGTCAGACTGGGTTCAGGCTTGGCAACGCCGACGAGGAGTCTCTGGACTACGACGTAAAAAAATTTCTGGCAAAGTATGGAGATGCATTGAATGACCCTGTTATGGTAGATCTATGCCAGCGCGGTCGGAAGTTGCGCGTTCGCACCGGATGGATGGTGCGTTCACGTTTAATCGAAATATATGGAAAGTTTCTCATCCCGAAAAGCCCGATGACGCAGCAGAATTACGTTGACTGGTACTACGGAACCTTGACCGCTATCGGTACTGCCAATTTCCCCACGTGAGTGGGCGAGGCCTAATGTTGAGGCCCCCCTAACCAAGACGACACAGTTCCATCAACGTTGTTGTTGCCCTCTTCAACACCATCAAGGAATGGACGGCGACGGGAAACATTATTCCATACACGAAGTGAGGAACCGTTTTCAACTTGAGTCGCTTCATTCTCACTTGAGGCCTTAGCTTGAATGATTGGTACCATTTTTCATCGTTTGCCTCTCCACCTACAACGGTGAGTTTCGCCTTCAACCCACGATTGTCATATTGAATCCTTATGAACAGGCAACAACCCGACCACCAGCCTATACGCCAATGACGTGGAGTACGTAGCCGTAGTCGCTGTATCCGACCAACGATTTCATTGACAGCCGATATAGACCCAAACCCTGGCCCCTCTCCTGGAGCCGTTTCCGAAACGTTTGTCAAGTCCAGTTCAACGGTGATCATCGCTGTCCCAACAAACACAACAACCGTGGTTATTGTGGGAGCCACACTCACCCTTGCACCTGGAGGCACACCAATCGCAGGAAACGTCCCAACGGACATTACTCAGCCCAACGCCGTGACACCGACCTTCAGTACGTCCTCGTAAGACGAATCGAATTTACGATGTGTTAAGACATCCGCGCAGACTACAACCCTATCATACCCTCAACCGCTTCGTCTGCTACTTTCGTGGCGGGAACGTGGACAAGCGTAGTTGCGGTTCCCACCTCTTCGGAGAGCCCTGTCACCATAACTGGACCCTCCAATGACGGTGACGACGACGACAGCGATGATTCTTGGCTATTGATACTTGGGCTTTTTGGTCCGGTCGTCAGCGGAACTCTGCCAGCCTCCGTTTCGGTGATCGACGGTCTCACCCCAGCCCCAGTGCCGCCTCCTGGCTGGCCTGATACCGGTAGCGGATCATGGACCCCACCGCCGCCACCGCCGCCACCCCCCAGTGGCGAAGATCCCGACGACCCAGACGACCCAGACGACCCAGAGTCCAACTCGTGCCCCTTCCAAACTCTTCCTCCATTTTACCCGCCATATGACCCTTCTGGAGAGGAACCTGATGACCCAGATGCTCCAATTGCACGGCGCCATCTCGGGTATAGTCCGTATATCAATACCACGAATATTACAGTGTCCCACCTGTTCAAAAGAGCTTCAACAAGGCGTGAGTTGTTTAATAGGACCAGGACATGCACATAGACTCATATACTGCCAGATATCATGCTGGGAGATTGTGGTGATTCTCAAGCCTTCAGTAGTGTTGGTCTCGACGCAGCGACCTGGTACACAGTGAACCCACCAACTATTATTCCTGCTGTTGCGTCAGCGGGCACAACGCTATACATCACTCAAGGTGCAACCCATGTCTCAAATGATGGGAAAGTCAGTATGTACCGTTTTCACTTATACAATAACATTCAAGTCTGATTATGCTGTAGAGGAGCACATTTTCGAGTAAACTCATTTTCCGTTTCTCTTTCAAGGTGGTACTAATGCCATCCGAAGACTCCGTTATATCAAAGACTTCGTGAACGCTAATTTCGTGAAGGGAGATTGCGATTGGTTGAGGAGAAACATATGGAATAATCAGATTGACGGCATCACTGTATCACTCGCCCTTGCTCAAGCAATCGACAATGTAGGTACAACACTCTAATCTGGGTTACAACATCTCTGATTGTTTCTGCAAGGTCGCAAACCTAGCTTGGGTTGCCGACGGTAAGGAGACTGTCAATGTAGCTATTCTCCCATGCTGACATGGTTATGTCAGAAATTAATAAGGGTGAGATTTCGTCCTCCAGAAAAAAAAATCTGGCAGTCATTGGTTAACCCTCTTCATCCACAGCAAAATCCGTCGTCGTGAACAACCAGAGAAGGACCCCGGACGACCCTCCTCTCAAAGACAAAATCATGGGAATCAAGTCTTTGGATCCTGCCGTCTCCAGCCCAGATGTTTTGCAGGTTGAGACCTTGATCCGAGCACTGGGGGTGGTCGGTGGATGTGAGCCTGGACCCTTATCCCCCGTTAACACCTTCCCACTCATCAACTGTAAAGACTTCACAGACAACGCGGCGCAATATCAAGCCAGCGCTCTACGTGTGCAAAACATCCTTGCACGACTCACGCCATCATCGCCTATCTTTCCTCCATTAGATACTCGTTGGAATGAGTTCATCCGGAATACGGTTTCGACATATTCAACAGGCATCACGTTAGTCTTTTACCATACGCAAGAGGCGTTAGACTGATCATCGTGATCATGATGTTTATTCAGGTCGCGTGCAGGCAACATGCTCACTGCTTATCGTAACCGTCTGAATGGCCTTTTGCGGGATGCGCAAGCGCAGCAACCTCCCCCGAACCCACCGCCCAGTATACCAACATGCTGGCCCGTGTTTCACGACCAGACCGTGAGCCTCCCGTTACTTTGTGTCTCTGGGACGTACTATCTGATCACAATGACTAGATCGCGGGTCGTCTCGCAAATGGTGGAATCAATTGGATGGTGAGTATCTGTTTATAAAGTTTATCCCAGTACCTTCTTACGTTTTTTGCAAGAACTTCGTCCCGCCGGCGTTGGCACACCCTCCTTGCAACACGGCTGGGACCCTTGGAGCATTCATGTTGTACAATGATGCCAATAATGAACCCGTGTTCCTTGCAGGAAACGCCACACATCAGATCGTTGCCCTTGGAAATGTACGTTGTTCATACCCCAGTTGTCTTCTTCAAAATTAAATCTTGGCTTGTAGCAATTTTACGGGCTAAGCCTGGCAGTGGGACGCATCTACTACGATATTGACCTCGCACGATTTTATGGGGCTTCCTGCACTGGAATTCATTACATAGTCTCTGGGGGAAATGGCCAGGCTTTCCCTGTCGCCACATGGGACCAGGACTGCCAGAATGCTCAAGGGAAGGCCTTGTCGAAACTTGCGGTCATTTCCGGAGGTCAACGTTTGGTGTGTTTTTTCAACAACGCCAATGATGGAACGAATCGATTCACCATCATCTGCGGAGCGTCGCGGGCGGTAGTGCAGACGTGTGTTACGCACATGAATCAGGTTGATGGGTATCCGTTTGCTTCGATGACCGATTCTTTCTTGCGTTTTTCAGCTTTGTGATCTTTGGCTCATGCTGAAGTATTTCAAACGAACCGTTATTTAATGTTGTCAAGTGAATATTACTGCTTTTGAACCCTTGCTATCTGTGTATATGTTCGATGACTGGCATAGTTTCGACTCGGTTCGTCAAATTGTTTTCAAAACGTGACGAATATACCTGGCGTCACGCACCTGAGGTACAGTGGGGACCCTCCTCCCCTGCGAGCGGCGACCACCTCCGTTTCCGCCATCCCTCTTGGTAAGTTCACATCCCCATCGATACATTTGCTTTTTGATGACTGACTGTCCTCTCACAACTGACCTGGCCCCATAGAACCAGTTCACGGACATAGCATTGGCGAACTCTTGCAATCTCGATTCTCCCCGATGTGCCTCCTTACAAACCCAAAACCTTTGTAATGGTTCTCTCCCCACTTGTACATGCCACGTTATGAAGCCACCGTAATCCATGAGCGTCGGAGATTCAAGCTGGTCGTTCCGTCAAAAAAGCTGACAATTACAGATGAAGACGCTGAAAAGTCGGGAAACTGAATGACTCAGGCTCGGAGACTCTAATGTGGAATTGAGGGACGAACCCCGAGGACTACGCTCTCAAAATCAACGACAATTACGGCGGGGAACCGGTTGAAGTGTCTATCCTTGAATCATCATGTTCTGTTCGGAATGATTCCCTGCGGTTGCCTTTTTGGTCTTTGGTTTCGAGGTTCAGGTGAGGATCGCTTCGTCTTGAGCACCGCAAGGTTGTTGATATCCCTGCTCCCTGCAAGTCTTCACCAGCACATGTGCAAGGTTCGACTGAACCCAAGTCCAGCCTTGGCCTGGAAATAGCTCGCCATCAGACATGCTTCCCATCCTTTGCTGTTTACCATAAGGACATCGAAACCACCCCCTTCCGAAGGCAAATTCCACATGATGATCGTTTATTTAGAGTGGCTCAGAGCAGATTGGGAACTACCCGATCCTAGGATTGTGAATAGGCCAGCAGGCCGACTTGGTCCGAATGACAAAAATGAAGGGGAAACCCCTCTGCTCTCTCTCCGTTTCTGTTCCCCCCTCTCTGTCTTTCTGCTTTCAATGTTGACGCAGCGTTCCCATCCTCCATTTCCGATGCCGTGTACCACGAAAGAACGGCGTGGTGACATGTCTACGCTAAAAAAGACAGGATCGACCGGCCACCGCTGCCTTGAT
>CEMH01204054.1:86502-99841 GCA_001179725.1 Macrocystidia cucumis | reverse complement strand
ACCACCTGGTAAAACGCCGGATCGTGAACAACCAGCTGTATTCCAAAAATTCAACAAAGGCTCGTTGAGGCCTCTATCTCCAATCGTGTAAATAATCCCACCGTACATCCACCTTGTCGCTACTGTCATTTTTCGTTTTCTTTCGCAGCTCTCCTGACCTAGCACCCACAGATTCAGTGACCATCAGACTTTTTTGTTCATGGAAGAATCGCTTGTATCCAGGAATATTAAGGACGTTGAAGATCCATTCCTTTGTTTTGACGTGAGGGCTCGTTGAGGCCATCGAGTGACACGTAATCAGTATCGGTAATGAGACTGCGATTCAACAATGAGACATAGAAAATTGGGTCGCAATAATTCACGCACTGGTTTATATGGGCCGTCAACAGCAATGTCCAGATACTTGGATTGTGTCTCGCTGAGAGTGGTGAGCTTGACATTCAGTTGCGCAAGATGAGCCCTCGCGACCTCCTCGTCGAGCTCCTTAGGCAGCATGTGAACGCCCAGAGGGAATTTCTCAGGTGTCGTCCAGAGCGCGATTTGCGCCAAAACTTGGTTCGCGAACGAACACGACATGACGAAGGATGGATGTCCAGTCGCGCACCTAGTTTTGGACGCGATGAGGGATATAACGACCTGGATGTTAGAATTGACGTACCCAAGATTGACCAGACGGCCCTCAGCCAGAAGGATGATGTGTCGTCCGTTGGCCATAGTGAAGCGATCGACCTGGGGTTTGACATTTGAAACCGATTTTGCGTTGGCTTTCAACCAGGCAACATCGATCTCAACATCGAAGTGACCGATGCTGGATAATCTCGTTGGCGGTCGTATGGAAATCAAACGAAACACTCACTTGGACACAATGGCGTCCTCTGGCATGACTTCGAAATGCTTGCCGACAATGATATCCCTATTACCGGTGGTCGTGACAAAGACGTTTCCACGGGGAGCAGCCTCCTCCATGGTGGTTACTTCGAAGCCTGCCATTGCAGCCTGCAATGCGTTGATAGGATCGATTTCAGTAATGATCACCCGAGCACCGTAAGATTTCAGTGATTCAGCACACTGGCAAGTGGTCAGTATAGTGACACTACCCGGGAACAGAATCGCTTACTCCTTTTCCGACATCGCCGTAGCCAGCAACAACCGCCACCTTTCCAGCAAGCATAACATCGGTAGCCCGTTTGATACCATCGACCAGGGATTCGCGACAGCCGTAGTAGTTATCAAACTTCGATTTCGTGACAGAATCGTTGACATTGATAGCTGGGACTTTGAGAGTGCCATCACGGAAGGCTTTGTACAGATGGTGGACACCAGTCGTTGTCTCTTCCGAGACACCGCGTATATCTGTGATTGTAGCAATCTTGTTAGTTCGGATGACTGCGAACTGAGGTGTGGATTCAACCTTGGAGGTATTGGGGGTATTTTTGATGGACGATGTTGGTCAGATCGCCACCGTCATCGAGGATCATGTTTAAGGACTTTCCACCGGGGAAAGCGGCCAACGTTTGCTCGACACACCAGGTGTACTCTTCCTCGGTCTCTCCCTTCCAGGCAAAGACGGGAACACCGGTTGCTGCGATACTACAAGATGATGAGTCGTCACATCGCTCCTTGGACATTTGGCACATACGCAGCCGCAGCGTGGTCCTGCGTGGAAAATATGTTCTACGATTGATTGTAAATTTCAGTGGCGCAACAAGGAAATCTGGGAAATAGAACTCACACAAGAAGACCAAGTCACCTCCGCTCCAAGGGCAGTCAAGGTTTCAATTAGTACAGCGGTTTGTATGGTCCTGTGGATAATTCGATCCTTGATCTAATCCAACACATTTTGCGGTGCTTACATGTGCAGGCACCCTGCGATGCGTGCCCCCTTCAAGGGCTGCGAAGGTGCGTGCTGAAGGCAGCGATTAGACAAGCAACGAGTGTGATTGTGACTGATCACAAATCCCCACCTTTTTGCGCAGATACATCAGTCCTGGCATTTCATTCTATGGGGTGGAGATTGAGATCCATTCGAGAGAAAAAACGCGATTGATTAGAGTCACCTCCGCGATCTCGATTTCCTTGCGACCAAACGCGGCGAGAGAGATATCTGTCAAGATGGTATAAGCTGGATGTCAATCAGAGTGATTAGAATGAAAACTACCTGCGACTTTGTAAACCATTTTGTAACAACGAAGTGGGTGTGGAGAGAAAGAAAGAGGGATTGGACTGAGCAAAATGCGATCGAACGGTTTTTCAAGCGTTAATCAACACGTGACCGAATGATGGATCATGCCGAACGATCTATATTCCCACGGTTGTCACGTTGTTCTGTTCCTTTTTCCGATTGTCGTTGGCTGACCTGGGACCNNNGACCATCTGCCCAACAGTGCTGCAAAACGCGTTGGAAACACTGCAAACCCCTCCGAACACCTGGCTGGCGCTCTCACGTCACTTATTCTTGAGCGTTAAATTATCTATTCTCACATTGCAAACATATCGTGTTGGGTCGGGGGTTAGAACATGATGGACAACCAACTTCCGGAGCAAAAATCCCCACTGGAGGAGCCCTGTCGTATTGCGGAGATTGTGCAACACACCTGCGAAATCGAAGAAAGCAGTGGGGAAATGCGGTGCTTCCCGATTCCACGTATATTCAGAATGTTGGTAACATTCACCAACCCAAGATTGTTCTACATCACTGATGATTTGTTTTGCGTTTTGTAGATGTCATGGTCGTGCTATTGAAATCACAAGATTCGTCGACATCGACGGAAGGACTGGTGAAGTAGAGATTCCTCCAGAGGCGACAAGGTAGCTGTGTGTTTCGGCGATAGTCGTGCGTTCAGCATAAGACTGACTTCTTACTAGTCGGACATTAGTCGGCAACGCGAAACCGTGGCACAGCGTAATCAAACATGACATTTCTGCAACTTCTCTAGAATCAATGAGCGTCGAGGTCCCAACTCACTCTACCCACGAGTGCCAATCCAAGTAGGATATGCGGAAGGGGACAAGATCAATTCATCACACCATTTGTTCCATTGATTGCTGAGGTGAAATCCCATCATACCTTGGCAAACCCGCCTCTCCTAGGGTAAGCCCGGTCCACGAGTTGAGAATCTGTTTCACAAATTGTTCGCAGCCTTTCACGACCCTTGGTTTTCCCCAAACGAATTAAGCAAGCATGGTAAGAGGCTGTGTTCTTTGTGTGGTTTTGTTTCGTTTTATGTACCGAACCAGGAGATCGCAAACATGATATCCTCTTTGGGTTGGATCTCGATCGAAGTCAGAACTCGGCGGCGCCCTGCAGCAAGAGACCAAACACGCCGAAGTGGATTGAAACATCAACATCAGCAAGCACATTCGCTTATAGCATGGCGGGAGGACTCGTAGTACAGCCTGCCAAGGAGAGATCCTCGCCGAACTCGATCCCCACTGTTGGGTTTCCCTCGCGACCAAATCGCCGAAGCATATTCCGTCTATGTCACTGTGTTTCTCATTTCAGCACTGCCCAAACTGATGTACCCTTGGTACACCGAAACTGCACAACACACCGCCAGGAACCCCTCATGATAAATAGGCCGACAATGTTCATTCTTTCTCCTCATTCACTTTCAACCTTATTTCTTCTCATTCTTCCTTTTCAGACTTTCTATTTCTTCTTTTATCATTATTCTTTCTAAAAATGGCCTCTACACCTTTCGGATGGACGTCTAGCGGTCGCGGCTCGAGTGGTCGAGGGCCTGAACGCCGGACTTCTGGCGAAGAGACGGCAGTGCCGTACCTTCAATACACCGTATGTGCTCCTTTTTCTCATGTGAGGCGCAATAGATGCTCAAGATTTTACAGAACTCTTTCGACCCGCGGCAGGCGTCATCCCATCCCACGATGACCTCGAGCTTGACCGGCGCTGTTGGTGATGTTTCTTCTCGACACGCGCGGCCCCCCCTTTCTAGGGGATCCTTTGATGCGGGACAAAACCCTCAGTGGCAGACACATCCCACAACCCTCGCGGGAGTCGGGCTCGGCTATTCCGTCGCTGAAAATGCCTATGGTTTCGACCAGATGGCTATACGTAACACTTCCCCTCCCTCCTCATTGACCCCCCCATCCCCTGGATTCCAGGATGATCGTCGTTACCGCTCACAGAGCACCGCTCCCTTCCAAGAGCGTGGTCGTTCCTCCTCCCATTCCAACATGCCTGCCATGAACGAGAGCTGCGATAGCACCTTGTCCTCCGACATTCGCCAACTCGTCCGTAAAAAGCAAGAACTCGAACTGGCATGTGCTCGTGCGCAAGCAGAGTTACAGAATATGCAAAGTCGGATGGCACACGACTCCCGCACCATGGCATCGTCGCATTCAGGGTCTAGCTCTGTTTCCAGCAACTTCCAAGCTGGATGGAACGCCCGTACCGAAGCTCGCACTCGTTACTTGTGTTCGCTCAATCGCGCGGGAAATGCACTTTGTGCGTGGCATGACTCCCGTAGGGAGCGCCGTGCATTCCCCCCTCGAAATGCTCCCCCTGGCTACCTCAACTGCGGGTGCACGGTTGAGGAAGCCTTATTTGAGGAGAGTTTGGCTCGCCACCAAGTTGGCAGCTACTTGCCTGGAGAGACGGTGCGCATGGATCCAGCCTTGCGCAACCCCCTCTTACAGCTCCTCAAACAACGTTATGGGTATGTTGATGGAGATTTCGAGCGTGACCCGGTCACTGGTGATTGGGTGCCAGGTGAAGGACCTGCACCATGGATCAGCAAAGCGCAATCTGGACCTGCCAATATTCGCAAGAAGAGCGACGCCCATTAGACCCACTAAAGCCATAGCCATCGGCCAGTTAATATTATTTATTGTTTTCGATCTTCAACTATTCTTCAGCCGGCCTACTTTTTTTTTTCTCGCAATGTTCCTCTATTTTTATTCTTAGTTGTTCTGGAGTCTTTTGTATCTTAACTACATTTTCGCGTCTACATAAACCAGCACTGTCATTCATGGAGCATTCTTGTATCTCTATTACTTTCTCGAGCAGTTTGAACTATTATCTTTTGTGGATTTTCCCTGGTGCCGTCCGCAGTGATCCCATCTACGTCACGCGATTAGCTCAAACAACAAACTTGAGCGTTTCAAGTTGGCGTCAGGCCCTTACAACCCCGGTTTGCTCATACTATCATGCACCCGTTAACCCTTGCGATTCTATTCTTCCCCTTTCCACTGTCTCTTCAAACATTTCTTTGGTCCAAAAAGTCCTTTCATTATTTTCCCGAAGTTGCCGAAGTTGGTCGTGAAACTTTCTTTCCTGGAACCCTATTTGTATATCATTTCCCTTTTATTCCTGCAGGAAGTTTCCCCGAACCCAGTTTTGGAATCCGAAATACAAGTTTTGATCCAACATCACGGTTTGCCTTTTTACGTTTGCTCCGACGCGTTTCTTACCTCCTTCATCACGCCACACAATATTTAGAAACCCTTTCTCAATATTCGCGTCGACCCGACTGTTTTCGAGTTGTCGCGGCCCGTATTCAGGCTCGTTGTGGGGAGGTGGACATGGACGAAACGGAGCGCGTGCAAGGTCGGATCTTGTGTTTCGTTCGGTGCCGCTCAAGAAAAGGTCCCCAGGATCGCTGAAACTAGCGCGTTTAGCTGCCATTTCCATGACCTTATGCGAGCTTGCCACTGCGAGACATCATTCCCCACCCCTTGAATGTGCAGGTTTTCACCCCGAGTCCGTTCCATCGGCCTTTGAGCCTGCGGCCATGCAGGGCGAGTGTGTCGAGTTCGTCGATCCAGCCCCTTATTCCTCTCCCCCCCCTTCTCCGAGTGCATCACTCATGAGTAATTTGTTTGCCATCAAGTGCATTTTCCCGAAGCGCGCAGTTTTGGTCAAGCTACTCTGGTTATCTACGAGACATCCGTACGTTCACATCAAAGTGTCAAACGCGCGAGTTACGTACATGATACATCAACTCCCCAACTTGAAGCTCAATTATGTTTCGCTTTCCGGAGATGGAATGACATCGGTGAGCAACCATCAAAAAATGCGCATATACCCACGTTCATTGTTCCACAGACACTGCCAAAGAGTTGTATAGAAACGCTACTCGAGAGAAGATTGCCTTGATTGAGCTCATCATCAAGCGGGAACAGAAAGTGGACGTAGCTTTGGACGCATTTGTTAGCTTGATCCAAGTCAGTAGTGCCTCTAACACCACCCCTCTTGAGATCCTTGATGAGTTTGACCAATCCAATCAGGATATCCGTGATGTGGAACAGCGCATGAAGGAAACTGCCAGCGCCGCTGAAGCGGTTTCAGCCAGTTTTCATGAGCAGTGGAATCATCACATGAGCAGTGCAAGCGCCGTCATGTCTCTTGGCAACGACTCTCGCAGTTTTGACACGTTCCCCAGTTTATTTCTCAGTTTCAGAGGGAGCTGTTGGATATGAACCAGCGCAGCGAAACACGAGCTGTCGAACAGGTATGGGGGGGTGCTCCCGTTCCAAAGGGATCTGTTTTCATGGATTGTGTACTAGGTTTCGTATTCTCTGCAGGCCATCCGTCGTGAGGTACGGGAGTTCGTGATGGTGTTCTCGGTGTTCATGCCTCAAGACATAGTCATCAGCACTCGGAGGGTTTGGAGGCTTCTCTGTCGACGTATGAAGCGAGAGTGATGTTTCTCGTGGATACCCTTTCCATGCATGTAAAGACACAAATAGAGCAGTCGACCAATGTCGTGGTGGGTAGTCCGGAACAAAATGCACACTCTCGAGGCTAACTTTGCGCATAGGAAGATCTTCAAGTCAAATGGTCAAGATTGGGTCAAGAATTTGGAGATCTGCAACAGGTATCTTCACAACACCATGTTCCCCAAGGCGAAATCTTCATACTGACGACAATCTCGCACTGGCAGATGGTGGCCCAACTAGCGATGAAATCGGCGCATACAGCTGGTATGCTGGAGCAGTCGGACCACCAGGTTTACTTGTTACAGGAAGCACAGCAAAGTGCAACAGCGTCCGCCCATCACCTGGCCTCCACTATCACCCAACTCATGGAGACGAGCAATGTCGGCCTGGAGAGGATCAACTCATCGGCAGTCTCCATCAACAATCGCCTCCGGTCTTATTCTCACCATGGTGATTGGTGGACTTTAGGCACGTCTAGACTTTGGGACTTGTTTTGGAAGGGTGAGATTACAAACCAATGTTGTGAGGACTGACTTAGAGTTGGCGATGGGTAGCGGACCCCACATTCAACTTGCCTGCACTCCGATTGTTGGCGACGGTATGTTCTGTCGTTTGGGCTTTGTTGAGAGCCACTCTTTCGGCAATCACGGTGAGTTGCCCTCGTTTCTTTTCAACGCGACCACTCTCAGCATGGGTAGAGCATACTTGTTTTGTTCTCGTGGAAGCACTTTGTCCGGTCAAGCGCTCAGTATGTGAAGTGCAACTTTCATCAGAAACGAGGAAATGCTTATGTTTTGGATCAGTTTATCGGTCACATCTGGAGGATCCGCTGAGGTGGTGAAGGATCAAAAGGAAGCGCAAACCCTTTGCCCTAGGAGGATCATCGGGAACCAGAAAGCTGTCGCCAGTCCACCGCGGATCTCTCGCATTCCAGAAAGGCTTTACAGGCCAGTGTCGTTGTGATTTTGATTGTCTGACTGACTGAACTGTGGACTATGGAATGGAGTTTTTATTTGTAAAATATTGTGATGCAATTCAAATGATCAACGAAGATGTACCTGATGGCGTGAGTCAACAAGGAGAGGTAACATGACATCCCCCAGGTTATAGCTGTTGACTTGTAGTACCTTCTCCCGCTCCATCTACCATCACTTTTTACTGCTACTTTCTGTTCTTTTTTCACTCGAATACTTTCCCAGTTTCTTCCATTCTATTATTTGTATCTCGTTAACACAACCGTCGTGCAACTGCCTGGCGCACAGCCAACCCCACAATGTCCCTCCTTCAGCAACATAATAGAGAACAAATCGAGTATAGAACCATGCAGGCCAAGCGCTCTGTAGCAGGACACCCAGTAAATCCACCATACCAGGTAAGTGTTTTTTCACTTCCTTGCTACTCCGCCACACTCACCCTTCATCACCTTCAGCAACACCCCACATCCCCTCCAAAACATCGCGAGCTCTGCCTACAATTCCTCAGCGGAATGTGCCACAACCCTCACTGCCCTCGTTTACATCCTACCATGTCAAACTCGACGCCTCAACCAAACATCGCCTGCTTCTCGGCGCTGGGATCTTTTCACGATCAACAACCCCGGAACACTGAACCCAGAACAACTCAGCCCCAATTCCCCCCTTTCATTCATCAACTCTATAATCCAGTCCCCCCGCAACGAACGCCTCCTGTAAATCTTCCACCGAGGTTTCAAGCGCTCGCGCGAAATGTTGTGCCCGTGAGTCACCCGCCAACCATCCGGTTCTGCACTCATTACTTTACAGGGGCCGCCCCAGTCATTCTCCTCTGCTACCATTACCCCGTGGATGGCATCACCTGCCCGCATAGAAGCAACGACCAAAGATCCATCGAGCCATTTGACTATGGACACGACCCCTGACGTCACTGTAAAAATCGCTTCTCATTCCCCTCTTCCGCAACCAGGATTCACTCCGAATATCCCGCATGCTACCGCGAACAATTTAACGACTCCCTCGCTCCAAGGATCGTCCCAAAATACGCCGATCCCAATTACAAATCCTCTTCCCCCAACGGAAGCTCGGCTTCATTCCGACAAAACCCCAATCCCCAGAGTGCCTGATAATGCCATTCCTTCGGCAGAGGCACGTTGGGGTGTATATCCAAAACGCCCTCCTGGGCTTGTCAACGGACATGGCAGTTCCCCTCGTAATTCAAACTTGGGAAGACATCAACCCTTCGCAACTCCACATGACTCTCGCAACCCCACTCCGGTCCCGGCTGACCGTGGACGTTCACCGGTAAGCGGGGACTCCAACCTCAACCGTACTTGGCATCTTATAATTCTCCCAGGTCACCTCGTTGGCGGGTCTTGAAGCTGCTGCGGCGACCTCTATGCCATCGATGTCCAGTCATCCAACTCAAATTGGCTTGGTGAGTTTGTACAGTGCCACGATCCGTCAACGTCTTACGCAATCAATGTAGCCTATTGTGCCAACAACGCTCCCGGCCACATCTTCAAGTTCCAACTTGAAGGAAGGGAATACGATGACTTGCGTTCTCAGTCACCCACGCCCTCGTCACTTTACAGAAAAATGTAGGGATTGGTCAAAAGGATTTTGTCGACGTGGCTACCACTGTCTTTTTATCCATGATGATATTCGTTATGAACCGACGAGTCGACTTGTAAGTTACATTTGACTTGAATGGCACATCCCATCTTATATCCCGCAGGATACACACAACAGCCTTGCCCATCCCGTCCCTCGAAACTTTCCGCGAGTTTGCGAAGATTGGCGGGTCCGTCGATGTGAAATGGGGTGCTTCTGTCCTTATGTTCATAGCGATTTGACCTACGAAATACTTTCATCGACTCTCAGCCAGTCAGAAGATTCCAAGGAAACGGACACACCGAATGTCATCCCCCAAGCGATGCAAGCCAAATCTCCCGAAATTGGGTCATTTCCTGGCTTGGCGGATGACCAAACAGACTCCTCATCGGTGGGTCCAAACCCATAATCGATATTCCGGGTTCACTGACGAGATGAAACAGGCGACCTCCGTGAATGGATATTCGACTCCGCCATCAAGCCCCGAAAGGTCGTTTAGCACCCTCGACAACGCTGTTGTTGTTCACGAGTCATCTGATGGAGCTGAGGAGAAGGTCGTTGAAGATGTGAAGATCGGCCATCCCCGTCCTCCTTGTTACCCCAATATCTGCCGCGTGTGGCTGCGAAATTGTTGTCTTTTGGGCTATAGTTGTAGGTTTGTTCATGGTGATCTTGACTATGACGTAAGTCTTCTTCTGTAATATGGACCAACTTTTCTGTCCTTACCTGTGGATCGTGCAGGTTCCCGAAGTCATCTTGCCCACAAAAGAGAAGGAGAGTGAAGCCAGCAAAGATGTGAGTGCAAATTGAATCGTTGCTGCGTTGGTATGAGTAACAGTCATTGCAGGCCAAAATTTCAGACAATGACAAGGTGGACGCCCCAATTGTACGTTTCCTTGACCAAGACCGTTTTTTGCTTACTTATGGAAGTATAGCAACACGATGCCCCACCAGCGCCGTCTGCCAATCAAAACTCCAATCCGACATTCCGATCAACTCTTCACGATCACATCAAGGTCAATTTTGCGAATGGCTTTGGTATCCGAGAAATCACTACCGGGTTTGAGAGTTGTTGGGTTCACGTCGGGAACATCCCCGCCCATATCACGGAAAAGCGCATCATCCGGCTGTTGGAGCGAAGAGGGGAACTGGTCGAAACGCTACTCCCGAGACATCCCCCAACTGGCCCATACCGCGTGCGCGCCCATTTTGCCAACCACGAAGAAGCTTTGAAGGCTGTTTCCAAATTAAACGGAGCCTCTAAATTCGACGTCCGACTCACCGCGCGCCTAGCAATAACTAACACCTCCAAATCTCGAGGGGAACTAAAGGATACCTCGGTCCGCATCCAGTGGGAGCTTCCAGCGAAAACAGCATATGCTGGCTATAAAACGACCGCACAGGCTGAAGAAGCGATGGAAAAGGCGCGACAACCCTTCCTAAATCGAACGTACCCCGCGATGGTCTTCGTTGGCCTACCCGCCGTGAGCGACGTAACGGTACGCATCCGCTCGTTACCTCCCGACATCACGAGGGAACAGATGTCTTGGTTTTCCAATCCTGACGACGTGGTATGGGAGGATCCGACCTACAAAGATCTGTCATACGCCACCAGACGGATCCAGAGCATACTGGAGGAAAGCGGCCCGCTGGTCTCATTTGACGTTCTACCCCCGCCTCATCGGGACGGCCTCGTCACTGCGTGGGCAACTTTCTCATCGTCCGCTGAAGCAGGAGTGGCTTGTGGAAGGCTGCACGGTCGAAAACCACCGTTCGTTGGGCGGACAAGGATAATTGCTCAGCACCTCAAGTCTTTCGTCTACACCTTTTCCCAACCAGCCTTCCAGCAAATCCACCAGGATGTCGAGGCTTTAATCGTGTCTTTTCGGGACAAACCAGCCAACATTTCGATCATTCGACGAGACCCCATACTTGTCAAACTCAGCAGTAGTTCGATAAAAGATCTTGCCCGGTTGAAGGCAGAGTTCGACATGATAACGCAGGGCGAGATCGTACGAGACGTCGACGGCCCTCTGTGGGATCCGAGCTTTATGTACCCCGACGGCGTCGCTTTCGTTCATCGTCTCCAGCTCGGCAGTCCGAGAGTAACCATCCATAGGGATTTCCATCGCCGAGTTTTCCGACTTTTTGGGCCTCCAGAGGCGCGCCAGGCAGTCAAATCGCGACTGCTGGCAAAAGTACAGGAGCTGCGTTCCCAGAAAGTGCGATTCATCACGCTCAACCGACGGTACATGGGCAAATATATGGTAGATGGTTTCACGGAGCTGCAACGCAAAATTGGCCTTGGCAATGTCACCCTGGACGCCCCTTATTGCCGGGTTATCGTTCGTGGATCGGAGAAGAACTACGTGTTGGTTCAAGAGACCATTCGCGCTGCTGAAGAACGATATGGTCGATCTAACGACGAGAACGCGTCCAACTGTCCCGTTTGTTTCAACAACGCTACTGCCCCCGTCACTCTTCCTTGCCAACATTCGTGGTGTCATTCCTGCTTCGTCGACTACCTAAAGGCCGCTGCTGACAACAACCTTTTCCCTTTAACATGTCTAGGGAATAATGCCAAGTGCACCGAGAAACTATCCGTCTTCTTTGTGAAGAAACACCTCCCTGAGCGGGAGTTCGAATCGCTCCTTAACGCGGCGTTATCAGCACATGTTCGGAGCCGCCCCAAGGAATTCCATTACTGTCCCACCCCAGATTGCCAACAGATTTACCGTGCAGCACCTCCTGGAACCACACTCCAATGCCCAACATGCCTCCTTCGCATCTGCTCGCACTGCAACATCGAGGCTCACGATGGATTTGAATGCCGCGACATTGACGGTGGCGATCTCAAATTCCAAGAATGGGCGAAAGAGCACAATGTCAAACCTTGTCCTGGTTGCAACATTGCGATAGAACGATCAGAAGGCTGCAATCACCTCACTTGCACGCAATGCAAGACGCATATCTGTTGGGAGTGTATGGCGACGTTCCCACAAGGCCAGGGGATCTACCATCACATGCGTTCTGAACACGGGGGTATAGGTGTTGACCCGATCATCATCTGAGTCACTCGAACGAGCTCACACAACAATCACCTCCCTCTCACCCGAATCCCAACCACTCGACTTTTCACTCATAAAATTCCGTTGACCTTTTTTCTTTAAAAACCTTGGCTGTCTCTTTCAACTCTCCACTTCGCTTCCTTGTTTCTCATCGTTTTCCCCTATGCTTATCATGCTTTCGTTCGATCTGCTTCTCTGTACTGGTTTGGGGCCTGTTGGTATTGCCTTTCCCTTTCTTCCTCTTTTCACTCTCCTTGTTCATTGACAACAGAAAAAAAATCACCTTCCCTCTCTCTTTCTCTATGCTGACCTACGTCTAGACAACATAAAAAACGACTCTGATGTCATGTATTTGTATCTCTATTAAATTATTCACGGTCCCTGTGGTGCTCTTTACGTATTCGGTTTGTAAATCGACGTTTATGAACCATTGGTTTGCTGGGAATGTGGTCTACGTTGCGCGTCAATGGCATCCAGGCCACCCTGCTCCCAAGTTAAAGTAGCAACTGGATCGCGACACTGTCCGAGTGTTTCTACACAAGACCTCGATTTGGGTCTCTTGAGTCAACTTGGGGACCTCATGTAAATGCGACTTGGATATGATGCAAGACAAGTCATCTAAACACTACTACCACCCCTTCTTCGCCTTTTATCCAAACCTCTTACTCAACCCATCATAAATCAAGAAAATTATTGCACTGCTTGGGATCGACCTGGCCACCGTGATCCCACAGCCCGCATACAACCCTCTCAGCCCTTTCGCTCCATACATCTCTTTGAACGTCCTGAAAAAGCTTGCCGGTCGTTGCTGTTGACCACTGCCGTTTGAACCATTGGAAAGGCCACCACTCGTAGCACGCGGTCGAAGTTCTTCCTCGGTCTGCATGGCACTCTTCACCGTATCGGCAGGGAACAATGCGAAATTAAAAGCTGCACCAGCACAAGCGCCCGAAAGTGCCGATTCCCAAGGTTTGAGCTCCACTTTCACTCGTTTCCCGCTGCTGCTGC
>CEMH01204054.1:55851-73839 GCA_001179725.1 Macrocystidia cucumis | reverse complement strand
TGAACCACCAAACTCATGACAGAAGCGTTTTCTTCATCTAGATGTTTTTGAAGCCCCCGCGTTGTAAGGACATTGGTGAGTTTCGTCATGCCTTGGACACGGACACGTCAGTTGGCGAGGGGGCCATCCACAGATGAAGCTCACAATATCGAGCGAGCTCGGAAAGTCGATAGTCTTCACAGTCTTGGTTGAGGTCCTCTAACACAGAAAATTGGAGACCGGGTGTTGCTGCCTTTGAAAACCGGTGCGCATCAGACGCAACCTGCGAGAAAAATCAGACACGACGAGCTGAGACCAAGAACGTATCGAAAACCTACAAATACGACGCGTACATCGGAATCGGGTTCTTGTGACGTTTTGATCATTAAGGGCAACAGCATGTTGGTGAACGCGAAAGGCGCAACGTGACTTGAAACGGTGTCAGGAATCAGCCTTTCGCCTTTGAGTTTGTCCTAATAATTCCTTACTTAACCACCATTAGCCGCGAGATACCTGAACACATCCTATCAGTATGCGTTCGTGACAAAAACAGCGCAACTCACCGTCGGCGGTCTTCTCGAACGGGCCCACGAGCCTTATCATATGCTGAATGTCAACAACAACAAAATGGCAAGCAGACTTACTGCGCTGCATTATTCACTGGGTGGGCATTTAGGTAAACGGAGAGCTCAAGGATCGAGACAGTACAGTTACCAAGGATATCGAGTCTCTGCTCACGTCGCAAAAACTCTTTCGCAGACTCCACAGCCGTTCGGGGGTCATCAAGGTCAAGCTTAAGCCACACAACCTGACCTCCGAGCTCTCCCAGACCTTCATTCTCCAACTGCGTGATGGCTCCCGTAGCTTTGGACTCATTACGTGCTGCCATGTAGACTTTGGCTCCCTGCCGCGCGAGTATCTTCACGGTTTCGTAACCTATTCCCGCGCTAGAAGAACAACTCGTCAATCTTCACAGGAAAGAGGTTACATGATCAGTCACATACTTTCCACCAGTGACAATGACAACCTTCCCTGTCAGAACCTGCAGCTCGCGGACCACCACGACCGGTCGATTTTGTGAAAGTGCCGCACCCATGGCAGAAGGAAACGAGAAGACACACCGTGGGGAGGTAGGTAAGGAAGGAGCAATATGGTGGTGCCCGTCTTGCCGGATGCCGACAGAGTGTTATGTTGGATTTCCCGAGGATTTCCGGAGCCATGGAACGAAAGTTACCCGGGGTTGTGAAGTGTCTTTATCGTCGTTATGACGTGACCCACTTATTTCCTGGCGATTTGATGTCAAAAATTATTTTTGACTACACACCTGACAACCAAACATATCCTAGGTTGGTTGAATGCGAAATCAAAAGTAGGGTCGGAGAGATTGATTGAGGGTGGAAGGAGGGAAAAGTCTTTCAACCAGACTATCGTTTTGAAGTCGCAGGTCCGGTAGGGATCTTGAGCTACCGAGGGCAAGAAATTTGCGATACAATGGGAATAAAGGCGATCTCGTTTACATTCGTCATTTAATTACAAGCAGAAAGATCCTGGGGGACGGCTGAAGCCAACCAGCTCCGCCTTGTGTTGCGGACGTCAAGTAACTGTTAGTACATCCAAGTACCCAGAACGGACTTGCTTAATGAACAAGTACACATCTGACGATTCATTCAGGCGATCCACGAGAATAGGGAGCACGGGGAGATGAGGTGAGGACGTAAGAACTATCATGCCAGCTCAGCAGGTAACAAGGCTCGAAACATGGTGCAGGCGTACCTTTATATATTCGATCCGAGACGTCCAAGACAAAGCTGAACTCTCGTTCCGGATTTTGTGGATCGAGGTTGGTGAAGCGTACAAGAAGTTGGTCTTTCTCGATCCCCTCCACGACGCATGATAGTCGATATTCATAGGCTTCTCGCTCGGGAGACACGACGGACGCATGTTTGTGTAATATGGACTGTTCCTTGTTTCGTTCTAGTTTAAAACGAGAGATGTTCGGATATCAAGGGATAATTAAAAACCTAGGAGGTTGTAAACTTGAAGACGCACCACGTTCAAGATTTGCTACAATCGCTTTGTGCTGTTCAATTTCCGCGTTGATGGCTGCCGACTTATCACGAAGGGATGCAAGCTGTCTTTTGAAAGCCGCAACAGCTGATTCCACTTCTTTCTTCTCCTCTCTTTCCCTTTCCAGATCTATTTGGATGTCAGCGGCTGGGAGCGAGGCGAGTCAAAAAATTATTACTCACCAGCCATCAGTTCAATTTCCTTGATTTTACAGCCATTGATCTCGGTCTCAAAAGCCTGTGTTCTCTCAACTATCTTCTTCTTCTCTGCCGCCTGATTTGTTCTTCTCTCTGAAATGGCAGAGATGGCGCGATTTTTAGACTGAACGACTGCTTTGAGAAAGTTTCGAGTAGATTGTTCATAGGCTTCTAGTCGGAGGTCAATGTGAGGGTTTTGTTGGGCTAGAACAGAGCTTAGGTCGATTTGAGGAAAACGGAGAGTGTGAGTGGCCATCGTGGTTGGGGATTGGAAGTGAGCGCGGTCATGTGATCGTAACGCGTTCTGACGCGTTGACGCATTTCATTTTCAGGGGTCGAATTCTTTCCTTTCTTCAGCCTTTCCATTCAAAACTCACAAAGAGATGTTAACGCACACCTATCTTATATTAAAAGGACTCCAATTCGAAATCAAGAACAATCTAGCTTCAAAATTCACTAGATTAGGAGAAACGGTGGTACCTCAAACTTTTCGTGTCATCGCACTGAATGGTGCAGAGTATAAGCCTAGTTTCCACTATGCTTGTATGATATGGTGATAGAATGCGTGCGCTAGCTCTATATCCCTCTCCGAGGTGCTGAATATATCCAGATAAGGCACGTAGCAGCCACTCAAGCCACAAAGGTCGCTTGTGGCATCAAAGCAGACCGTGACCTCTTTGTTTCGAGGCCACAATGTCCAGTTCAAGCTACACATATAAATCCCGGGGCTCAACCCTATGGTTAATATTACCTTCCTTCCCAACGACCCACCTTCACCTCAGCTTCTTTCAATCATTAGAATCCGTCATGTTGGTACGTGTAGCACGATCCACTCCCGCACTTTCCTAGTCTGATTTGCTTTGGGTGATCCAGCAACATCCCCGCCACAGACAGCCCTGGCTCCCTCCCCGCTCCGTTAAGCCTGCGCGTATTCCCAGAGAAAACCCACTTGGGTTCTGTGCCTCTGATGAACCCAAGCTCCTCATTTTAATGACACCACACTATCTCGATAGTACGCAGACCAGCTCCGAAGTTTACGTTATCACTGGCGTCGACAACTTTGAACCCAAAGGCAAGGCGTCGATGAAGAGGGTCATTGATGCGGAACTTTCACCTCCCTCTAAACGTCGAAAGCTCTCGACACCCGAGCATATTCGGGGAGATGACACCCGCCCCGCAGCCCTCTCAGTGGAGAAGACATCCACGAAGAGAATTCAAGACTCTCCCAAAGACCTCTTTGAAGCACAGTCTCAGAGAAGGTCAAGCCGCCTCGCAGGAAGGAAAACAAGATCCTCCTCCCCTCCTGTGGAGCCACCCAAAAGGACGCTGACACCTCGGAAGCGCAAAGAGAAACCGGGCATTCGCAGCGATGGGAAGAAGGCTGGGGCCCAAACGCTTCCTCGGTATCGTGTCGTTGCGAAGAACTCGGATGCGCGCGAACCTCCGTCAACGTCGTCAGTGCCCGCCTCGGCTGGAGTTCACTGAGATTGAAATGCCACTCCATGCGGGGTACACCGCGGTTTACAGTGAGCTTTTCGGTTGTTTCGGCCATTAATTTGCTGATTTTTACGTGTTTTGGAAAAGTATCTCCCACTACTCACTCGATTTTGCTTCCTGGGATACCCACTGTCCTGTAGCGTGCCATGAGCAGGCTCGAGCATGCGCGCGTCGGTTGCAGTTCGAACGCTGACCTTGGTTGAGCACAGCCTTGACGGGAGGACCGTACTTGGTAGACGCTATATCGCTCTTACGGCTTATATTGATGATTTTTAAAACTACTTATAGAGCTTGTACGCAGCATCATTGAATTCGGCATTGTTATTTGTCCATAGATCTTCAAAGCCGCGGTTCAGTGAGTTGTGATAAAGTTGAGGTTACATCTAATTAGTGGTTGGCTCTGAGCTCAATACTACAACCTCACACATGGCGATGTGCGGTATTGTAGTCTAGACTCTAGATCTCGCGGGACGTGGGTCCATTCCAGGGGGCTCCCAGCGGAAAAATCCGTGAACGTCGCCCCCCCTCGGCTAAGTCAAGTACCTCCTTCCTAATTCGGTTTTTGTCCGGAATAGGATGCTTACATACACACAAAATAATAATAATAATAATAAATATTTGATTTTCAGCTGCACACATTGACATTTGAGCTACCGACGAGAGTATTTGGTTGCGGAGGGTTCTCAGGATGCACTGGAAATTTGTGATACACTTGATGCTGCCTGTTTCTGAGCATAAAAAGTTTCTTGATAGGCAAGAACTTGAATATCATCACTGTTTCGCAATTCATGCCTTTCACAATATTCTCGAGTTGCAATTTAATGGGACTGTGTTTCCAGAGCTGTCCAGGAAGTTAACATGCTCTGGGGTTGGTCTTGGATTATAGGAAGGCGCTTTTCAAGGCATGAAGGTGTTGACGGACGTCACCAATTGTAGGACATTAGAGTATTTTCGTTATTTCCTTTTATAGACATGTAGCAGACCCCTCCCGACACCCACACCTCGGTGCGTTGGGAGATAGTCATCCCCCGCGGGACAGTATTTAATGCTCCATATACCTACGTAGAGACCTCAGTTGTCTAACACTCTCGTGTCCGACTCTGAGGTCAGTACCACTCATATTCACTTCGTACAGTTCTCACTTACTCACATACCTGTAACTAGCCCTACTCGTTTACAGAAGGATGGATGTTCGTGGCAGAGAGGTGGGTGGCTGAGAGTTCATCAATTATCAGTGATTTGATCGCTTGTGGGAATTTGATCAACCCGATTTGGAAGGTACATGGGTGGGGGGGGTGACGGTCAGGGATTGCGTCAGGGCTAGCCCCCTGGTCCATTCTGCGTGTCGCGTTGGAGTCATGTGACCAAGCGTAATTCTCACGTGTCTATTTCTCCCTGTGCCGGTTTGAGTGGCTGCGACGAGTTTGCAGCCGTACCACCACAATTTACCAATGGCGACCTCGACCTTATTGCTCGCTCGACTACGGCCCACCACCTGCATCACGGCTACAAAGCGAGCTGTGTTATCCTCCCTCCTCCAACGACACACTTTTCACATTTTGCCACACCGACATTACTCTTCGAAGGCCAAGGCAAAACAAACGGCAACTCTTATTCCGGGTTCAAAACAACCTATCGTGGATGAGTCTGCAAGGCAGGAATATAACAAGACAGAATCACAAATGAATGTCACAGTGGAATGGTTCCGCAAGGAATGCGCAGGCGTGGAGACACGGTCAAGTGGCCGAATAACACCAGCTTTGCTCACGCCTGTGCGGGTTCGTTTACCCAACGATGAAACGGATCATAAGCTGGAAGCGGTGGCCACCGTTGGCGTGAGAGACGGTTCAATGCTTATTGTGACTGTTCATAATGAAGATGTTTGTATCCACCCCTTTTTTGACTTTCTTTCGGTGACATTGACCTTGGGGTTGATAGTCCATAAAGTACGTTGAGCAAGCTATATACGACGCCAAGCTCCCCAGTATCGTCCCTCAGCGGCAAGACAGTCGAACGATAAAAATTCCGATTCCCAAGTATGTGCCGAGAATGCACCATCAACCCGCACTGACGCGTTGAAGGCCAACAGTGGAAGCACGGGCAACCCTTTTCACTGCATCCCAACGGAAAGC
Organism: Macrocystidia cucumis; assembly: GCA_001179725.1. Taxonomy (NCBI): domain Eukaryota; kingdom Fungi; phylum Basidiomycota; class Agaricomycetes; order Agaricales; family Macrocystidiaceae; genus Macrocystidia; species Macrocystidia cucumis. Next base: position 67,967 of record CEMH01204054.1, on the reverse strand, counting down.
TGAAGATATTCGTGTACAGCTACGAAAACAGCATCAGGCGAGTGTGAAGAAGGGCAAATGGGCAAAACACTCAGTGGAGATCGAAGAAGTGCGTCGACTGATTTCCTCGTTCGGCTTTGCTGATGTGACCTGATAGTTCCAAAAACTTCTTGACCGGAACATTGCGGAAGTTGACAAGATTGTAGCGAGTCTCAAAAAGGCGACTGGAGCTCGTTAATCCTGGGACTGCACGCGCGAGGCAGCGCATGGCGTACTGCTTTGCTGCTCAATTTGGCAAAGGATGTAGAGCGCCAAGTATCCAGATTTATATCTTGCCTCCCCACGCCACAGTTTCAGCCGTAATTCAATGAGGCCTTCGGAATTCACTGGATTGCGAGTACCCTTGCTATCAAATGCCTCTTTTCACGGCCTTCAGGCCGCGGTCGATACTGTGGGATTGCTGCCGGGCGCGTGGAGAACAGCATCTGCTGTAATCGGAGAATAACCTCCCAGCTTCTTCATCTTGGTGCTTCGGTTACAATCGAAGGGAACACGGTGATCGCGTTACAGTTCCTGGGTCCCCGGGTCGTTTAGACTCGATAGAAGGTTCCCCGTGTATTCTCATCTATGGCTTTGGGGCACTTCTTCCCACCCATGAACTTTCTCGACTGCTGAGCTTTTGCTGTGATGTTATATTTCGCAGAACAAACCGCGTTCGTAGGTTGTGACTGGACATCATACAATGGAAAGTTTGCAGAACTGTGGATGTCTTGTCTTGCAACGCGAACGAACTTCTGGGAAAGCGCCCAGAGTTTTTCCTATTCTCCGTTCTCAGACTCACCCCACTGCTTCCACACCCACGCTCACCACAATAGCCTTCTATATAGCCCCGACCACCCATCTGAAAGGGGAACAATCTCCTTCCCTTTGTTTTCTTCAACACGTCGCTCCTTGATTCGATCCAACATGGCTGTCGTTGAAAGGACTCGCAAAGAGGAGGTCAAACTTGGAATGACGCTCCTCGGTTTAATATTTTCTTCCATGTAGCATCCCATTCTTTCGATGCCATTCATTTATCCCACTCACACATGCGATAGCCTTTACGGGATCACACTGACACAGGCCTACAAATATTTCCTGCGATTTCGTCGCGACCCAGTGATTGTGAAGGTTTTGGTCAGCCTCTTCATCCCCTTTCGCCCAGTCCGTTCAAGTAGCTCATGCACGCATTATGAACCAGGTGCTCTCCGTCTGGTTCGACTCCCGATCATATTCAATAATAAACGCAGCGCGCTGATTGGCTGTATACACATAGCCTTCTCGATACTGTTTCGGTCTGCCTTGTTGGCCACGCGGTTTGGTAGCCTTCGAGCTCCTATCCGTAACGCTGTCACCGGCTTAATTTCTCGATAGGTACTATCTCATTACGACCGGCCCAATCGGAATCGCAGTTTGGTGCGTGTTCCCGAAATTAATGACCACTGTGCACCGCAGAATTAAAGTCCTGCTTAGGAGCTTGAACGTGCGTTTTGAGTATATTGGACTTTTCGATGTGTCAATGACCTATCTGGACGTTTGCAGGCAGAGTTGGCATTGTCGGTCCGTTTTTCTTCACGTCATGTGTGAGAGCTGTAAACAGACCGTTCTATGAGGGAAGATGGCTATCTCAGGGATTGCAGAAATGTATGTTTTTTGTCGTTGCGTCTTCATACCAGGGCCACTGAATAGGCTTTCGCCAATCAAGGTTTCTCGCATATCGCGTCTGGATGTGTATGTAGCACCTCGCTGTCTGGTTTGGTCCACCGTCTTACGGAGCCCTCATTCTCATTCTAGTAAGCGGACACAAGCTCTATCTTACACTCCTTTTGGTATCCTAGTTCACAGACGAGGCTTTGCATGATTCAAACTAACGTGGTTATCTAGTCGTCACTTGCCTTGCTCCATTTCGGTGAGCTCTCCATTTGTGTCGTTTAAGCGCGTTTGCGAAATTTGCGTGGACAGCTAGTGGTGAAGGTTGGCACCGCACCTCTCTTCGTTCACAACTTTGCATTCTTACCAACTCAACAGTGTCTGCCATCCAATTCCTGCTTCTCAAGCGGTTTGCTCGCTTTGGTAGTGTAAAGGTGGGTGGGACTTCTTCGATTTTTCGTGGGTCTGTGGATCCATGCCCGGTCCTTGTTGTGTAGGTTCCGAGCATCCTCCGGCTGTCCAGCGCAGCTCTATGCGACACAGGGCTTGCAGTGTCGTTGTGCTATTTCCTGCGACAAAAGCGAACAGGATTCAAGAAGTCGGTAACGCTTTCCTTGCAATTGGATTCATCTGCTTATACCCTCCTCCAGGACTGACGAAATGATCGATTATATGGTCTTGTTTTCTATCAACTCGGGCATTCTCACAAGGTAATTATCGAGTTTTCACCGTTGATTCGGCTTCCCTTTGCTAATAATTGACCATTCAGTGTCGCCTCTATTGCCTGCTTGATCACCGTAAGTTTATCATGAGTTTCGGAACGCGTGTCTGATCATCGTTGCCGGTTAAGTATCTGGTCGTCCCTAAACTCTGGGTTTACCTTGCATTATGTTTCGTGATCAGTCGCCGTAAGTTCACTTGGTTGAACTGCGAGGTTCCACTTCTCACAAGACCACTAGTATATGCAAATACGTTCCTGTGCTGGTGAATCCATCATTTGTGAATGTCTACCTTCAACGCTAACGTGATAACTAACCTGCACAGTCTCAACTCTCGCCAAATTCTGCGCCCTGCCAATCCCAGCGCGGAAATATCCTCGCCAACACCTCGATTCCGACCTAAGCGCCTCATTGGAACTCTAAATTCTATTTCTCAAAACACTGAGAAGGTGATTGACTCCTTTGGCTGTGAAACACATTCAATCTCATGTGATGGCGTGCAATGGCAGCGGCTGTTATCACAAACACCCAGACAGATCGATGTATACGTTGTGACAGAGACAATTACGGACGGACACCAATTCGAGCGCGATGGCTCCACACCGTCAATTAAAGTGGGTAATGAATGAACTGTGGACGATTTTGCAAATGCTCAGAATTCACCTTTCTCTCCAGTCGAGTTCGCGTCAGACCGAAGGGACTTCGTCCAGCAGCTCGTTGGGAGAATCTGTGAGGAGGGATTAGCAGCATTAGAATATGTTTTGATTTGGACTCTGTACCACATGAGGCCGGATTTTGTATTAAAGCTTGTTTCGTCGTGACGAGTCGACTTGTGACAGCGGGTAACAACGCCGGCCTCAGCTTGACGTCCCTCATGATATTGCATCTCCAACTATACCCTTACGCTCTCACTGTTCTCTATCTTTCGTTGCTTTCTGGGGCTGTGGACGCTTCATCTTATACTAATTCACCTTTCCACACTCTGCCAATGCCTCAATTCAACGAAACTTTCGCCTATCGACCACCACAAGTTCCTTTAGACGTCGAGAACTATCCTATTGCGCCTGCTGGTCTCGAATTACAACAAGTTCATGTATATGTTCGACACGGTGAGAGACTAGCCTTCCCGCGTCACATTTCCTTGCGAACCCTTTTCAATTTCCGAATGAAGGTGAACGTGCACCAGTTGGTGTAAGGCTTGCCACGCCACCGGCGTCTATTCCCGAAGACTGGCTGCTCTGCAAACACACGCGCAATTTCAAAGACACCGTCCACGAGCTGGCAGGTGGCCCACAGCTGGGTTATGTGAACAAAGTTGTGGAACGGAAAGACGGCTCAGTGGTTGAGGGGCAGTGGTCAGTCTTTTATTACCCTCCCCTTAAATGATCGAAATATATGAGGCTGAGGGCTTTGAAAAGCTTGCTGGGCGAGCTGACAGATATTGGGAGAGAGGTCTGTCTAATTTCCTGCTCCGTCACGCAGGCCGTCTCATTGAGCAGCTTTCAAGTCAACATTCAATTATGGCCGCGCGTTGAGGAAACTCTACGTGAACAGGTAGTTTCGTCAGAACACTTGCGCCCCGAGCTACTGCTACAGCTTTACTTCAGATTAGCTTTTCTTCCCGACATCCTGCAGCTTCAGAAGACGGCGTACTTTCGGCACGTGCACGCCAAAGACCATTGGTGGACGCTGATCATGACCACGATACAGGACGACCAACATGCCTAGAACAATGGATTCGTTACAACATATCATTTACGGCTTATACCCGGAATCCAAATGCGCTCCAAGCGTAAACCCGACCATCCGTGTGAGGTACTTGAGAGAAGAGCCTTGCGCCAACAAAGTCTAATTTGGCATCCCCCCAGAAACCCCAAAGATGAAAACTTATTAGGCAACACCTTTGCTTGCAAGCGGTTGGAGCTGTTATTAGTTGGGTTTGCGCAAGGTTTGATCATTTGATCTTATTCCCTTCCTCTCTGACCGGAGGCACACAGCTGCTGCCAAGGCCTATAACCCAGTCCTTGCTGGACTAGACACGCGACTTTCCAAGTACCTGGGTGGTCAACCGATACGTGTTGATGGTAAACCCAGGGCATCTGGGATCATGGATACTGTGCGTACGATCTTAGATCTGCGCGCACCATGCTAAACAGCTTTTGGATCAAGGTTCGTGCTGCAATCGCTCACGGTATCAAAGTTCCAGCAGAGTTTGAGGATCAAAAGATTGTTGATGTTATCGTGCGTCGAATGAGAGGAAATGAACCATGATGCTAATAAGCACACAGGAACAAGCTGTCGTTACGGAATGGTTTGCAGGTGTGTGATCTGAAACAATGATATTGTTCCTCATCCTGACGAGTTTACAGCCTGTGAGTTCCGTGTGAGTACCCGGAGATAGGAAGAGACTCTCATTTTGGTTCTCAGACAAGACAGAGGAGGGCCGTCGCCTTGGAATGGGACGGCTTCTGGATGATTTGACCAGAAATATGCGACGCAAAGTTGAAAATGATGAGAAGGATGCAACGAAGATACTCATCCACGCCACTCATGATACAGCCTTGGCTGCACTCTGTTCGACTCTTGATGTCTTTAATGAGAAGCGAGTCCTTCATTTACCAGTTTGTCTGGCTGATGCGGATACTGATTGTATGGCAGATGGCCCGCCTTTACAGCCTCGATAACTTTTGAGCTGTTCAAGCAAAAAGAACAGCAGCAAAACGAACAGCGGTCATTTTCTCAAACTATCATGTCAGCCCTGCAGCCAATGCAGCGTGCACGGCATTGTAAGTGAGGATCTTTGCCAGTTGAACCTCACTAAAGGGCTGGCAGACGTTCGAATGCGATATCAAAATGAGAACATGATGTTGCCATCTTGTGCTTCTGCAGGAGACCATCTTCCTGGTTTTCCAGAATTTTGCACCCTGGATGCCTTCCATGAGCGGGTGAATCAATTGACACCACGAGACTTCGAAACGGAATGCACCCCGGCAGGGAAGGCAAACTGACTGCCTTCCGACCTTTGACCAGCCTTTCTTTAATCTTACTTAGGATATATACTTTCCAAATCTACGAAAGGTGATCTCTGGACGTTTTGGTAATGCACACCTGTTTTTCTTTGTGAACGTGGCCGACGTTACATTATGCTGTTTCATTGCGTCCTTCAAAGGTTCAAATCATGCGTGTTATCACTCCAGGCACTTGCGGCAGCCCCACACAAACATCAACCTGCCCAGGCGACAAGTGCATTTCATGTTTTAGTTGACGGGTAGGCACGAGATGCATCGATTACCTACAAGTATGTAATTCATTCATTTTGACGTTCTAATTCGGTGGGATCATAAACAACTCATCTCCGAACAGGTCTTAAGAGCGTGGGTCGGTTTGGTTAGGCGTAACCTTTCCTTCTCTCCCTTGCTTGTTGGTATCCACAGAGGATATGGTGGAAAATCTTCCCTTTTCTTGGGGGTTATTTGCTCTATCCCAAGTAATCCTTATCCTTGGGATATCTTCCCCTTCGCGCGGGCTTCGTGTCGTCCTTTTCTTCCCAATTCTGATCATCAACGCTTTCCTCGTCCTTCGCACAACTACACACAATCCCGCTCAGAACAACATTCTCGGATCGATCATCCTAACACATATATTCGTTGCTTCTGACTTTCTATTGCTCACTGATGTGCACAGGGAGTTACACCTTGTCGGCCACAAACCAGTCACATTAAACTCACCCTTCACATATCGCCTTTGGTGGGCCTTTCAACTCTTCTTGAGCCCGCGAGGGGTAGGTTGGAAGCATGAACCACGGACGATATCTGCTTCACGACCCCATCCTATGTCCCGCCTCGCGTTCATTCGCCGTCAAACTCAATGCTTGGCACTTCATTTTCTGCTCTCAGATCTCGTTGGCCTATACAACCGGTGGATTTTATCCTTGCGAGGACCGGACCCTGCATCCTTTGACCAGTCATGGTTATGGAAATCCCATGGCTTATTTGGATTCTCCATCGCTGCAATCACTCAGTCGTCTATGCTATTCTACGTGATCAGTGCCACCTCCGTAGCGGTACACGCCTCTCAACCGGAAGAATGGCCCCCACTTTTCCATTATTGGGAGCCGCCTTACACCCTACGTCGGTTTTGGCGGTGAGAGCAATGTTACTCTGGCAAGAGTGACCACTTGCTAAAGTTCCCGTTTCACAGATTCTCGTGGCACCAGCTTCTGAGACGAGTATTTGCCCTCTTCCGGAGCGCGTCAGTTACCTTCATTGATGCTCTTAACAAACAGGTTCTAATGTCACATGCCAAGTTCATTACTCGCCAATTCCTCCAGCTATCCAAGACTGATGTCAAAAATCACCCGATTGTTGTGAATTTGCTTCAACTATACGCGACGTTCTTCGTTTCTGGCGTTATCCATCACATCGGCGAGTACATGATGCTCAAGCATTGGTCTGGAAGCGCATTTCGCTTCTTTTTGCTTCACGCAGTCGCGATCTCCATTGAAGACGGTGTCATTCGGATAGCGCTGCGGTACGGCTGGAAGCCCTCTGCGCTTTCCAAGTCCATCGGATGCGTGTGGGTGTGGTGCTGCTTTGTTGTGGCTATAGACCCGACAAGCAGCGCAAAAATCCTGGAAAGCGGCCAACATATCAGCTTAGTTTCCGGACTCTGGACGGGGAATTGGTTTCCCCAATGACAAAAGTAGGGAATGTGGAGAGGGGCGGATCTTTTGCAAGGGTGATAATCGGGAATTAGGGGATGGGTGAGCGTTTTCCCCATGTCATCGAGTTTGATTCTTCCACTCAACTTTACCTTCTAGGGGAGGGTGTTGTACATTTGTCCCCGACATTGCGTTACTAGGACTGTTTAGAACCGGCCATGCGCATGTTCCATATGTAACTACAACAATCGAAGCAGGGCCTCGCATATATTTCCCGCGCAAGAATTTCGGAATCATTTCGCTGCATGTGGGGTACTCGAAGCTTGAAGAACATAAATCTCACATCGAGGTTGGTAGATCCCTCTTTCCCAAGTCCGTCAAGGATGTTAAGGTATCTGGGTGGTTTTTCTGCGTTGCAACTTTTAGCTAACCTCTCGTACAGCACACAGTTATTCTTTGCTTTGGGCACCTTATTCTACCTACCAATTGGGAGCTTAGGAGCGACGACTGTCATCCCTGCCAACTCGTTCTCATCATACGGCACTTTTGAAACATATTGGAATTACCTTTATCCGTGGGGCTCGGATCACAATGGCAGTATGTGGGTGTCCCGGAGTTCACTACGCCATCTGAACACGGTCCGTTCTAGGTGCGCGAATGAAGGGTAGCCCAACAGTCCACAGCAACGTGGTGATCGGTTCAAACACCCTCAGTCTGATTGCAACACCGACAAGCAACGCGTCGCCACCCACGAGTTCGTCAGATCCGCATCCGGCCATTCACTATGCCAGGTTCTTTTCTTCTCTATCCGCTACCTGTCGTTTGAGTCTGACATATTTTGTCTTAGCGGCGCTGTTCATGCAAAATCTCAGATCACAGTCACCCAGGCGAATGGTTACACCATMTCTGGAGAATTCAGTGCRCCTACTRCTAAAGGAACATGGCCTGCTTTCTGGTAAACACAACCTACCTCATATCGTCTGTCCGATGTTGACTACGATCTTCCACTTTCATTTACTTTGAAGGCTTACGGTCTGTGATGTTAACTCCTTTGCATCCGCTCAAAATGCTAAGCCCTTGGCGGTAGGCTGTGAATGGGTGGCCTCCTGAACTCGATATCGGCGAATGGAAGGGCACGAATGATAACTGGTTCAACACATTCAATACTTCTTCCATCGTCCGTTCCGATCTCGTGCCGTGGCCAGCCGATCTTTCATTCCATTCCCTTAAAGCCGTCCTCACAGCACAACCGAACAATGCGGATGTGAAGATCCAATTCTATATGGACAACGTCTTGAAAGCCACACAATACGGGAAGGGCTTCGTCGGGAAAGCCATGTGGCTGTGAGTCGTATATTCTTTTCTTATCAAATTGACTTCCCGCTTTTCCTCCGCTTCGTCAAAATAAAGTCTGACGAAGTTTGTATTTGTATTTCCTGTTCACAGAATTGCAAACCTGCAAGTGAGCTCATCCGCAAATTCATCCCCGGGGCGAACAAACGGAAGGCTAACCTCATATTAGATGGAAGGTTCTTCGGGCACTCCTGGGCCTACTGGAACAACCACCTATCGTGTGCGGAATGTGGAAGTTACTAGAACTGGGTCTTGAGTGTGGCGAATGTGAGATTACTAGGCCCATGATTGAACACCTGTTGCAGTTTTTTGAAGCACACGACCCCTCCCGAATACATTCGTTTCTGTTATATCCCGCTCGCGTTCACATTCTTCTCGGTTCGGTTCCATCAAGATGGGCTCCTGACGACTTCAATTCCTCCAATATCACATGTTGGGGTTGGTTTGTACATCAAATGAAACAACGCTCAGATTACGCCGGCTATGCGCATGCGCAACACCCTGGAGACAATTTTCCGTGCGGCAAATCTATTCCGATATCTGATCGTAACGCAAATGCTTAGCTTTGTCGTCACCAAAAGGAAGTTGGAAGGAAACTCATTTCTGTTTCGTTACCCTCATACTACCTTTCAAACCCACTTCGCTTTCTCAACTAATCATTTCTATGGGTGCTTTCTTTTCTCGAAATAATTCGAATGTCATCGACGACTTGAAGGTATTGACCGGGAAGGTTGTGATTGTCACAGGTGGAAAGTTCGTCACGGTGATCATTCAACACCCAAATGTACACCTCGTCTGATCCATTTATTCTACTATAGCACTGGCATTGGATACGAAACTGTCAAGATTCTAGCCCGCCGTGGCGCCAAAGTTTACATGGCAGCGCGGAACGAATCCAAGGCCATGGAGGCCATCGCGAGCCTTCTACGGGAAGGTCTAGGCGATCTCGGAGGCGAGGTTGTCTGGCTGAAACTTGAGCTTGACGACCCACGCGCAGCAGTGGAATCTGCTCAGGAGTTTTTGGGACGTGAGGATAGGCTTGATATTCTTAGTAAGTTGGGTCTTGAACTCATCCGCATTGCATGTTCCTCATTTGCCGTTTCAGTCAATAATGCTGCTCAGTACGTCGTGACCTGAGTGGTATGAGTCGTTCGGATCAAACACTAACGATCCTTCTAGGCTGACCGGACCTCCTGACAAGACCCCAGACGGTTTGTCGCCATCTCAGTTTTGTCACCACCACCTTGTTCGCTAATTATAATGCACAAGGTATCTTGAAATTGATGATGGTAAAGTGAGTGTGTCTCTTAGAGCGTAATAACCGGACATCATTCGAACTCATTATCCATGAAGCCATATCGCGCCTTTCGCCTTCTCGAACATCTTGTTGCCGCTATTGATCAAGACTGCCCAAGAACCTGATTCTGACGTCCGAATTATATCTGTGGGTCATTTTCAGCTTACGCGGAGGTTCCAACTCTCATCCTGGTGCAGCTTGCAAGTATTGCGTATAATCATGCGAAAGGAGCATCTCCCGAACTCCAGTTCCGGACCGTTGACGATTTCAACGGTGACTGTGAAGATTGGGCCCTTCCAGAATGGGCTCGGTATAGTGCGTTATCTTCTACGCTAAATACAACTGGGGTAGTGACTATGTTCCACAGGCGTGTCGAAACTCGCCAATATTCTCTCAATTCGGGCACTTCAAAAGCGTTTGGACGCGGTCAACATCCCTATCATTTGTATTTCCCTTCATCCAGGGGCAGTCAACACTTTCGCTTCGAGGTTGCAATTCCCAATGCTGTCAGGGATATTCATGGGACTGTTCTTCGTAAAACCCGAGGTTGGAGCGTACACATCTTGCATAGCGGCGGCTTCTCTTCGAGTGCAAGAAAACCCAGAGATGTTTAAGGGGGCATATCTAACGCCGTTTGGCGTAATTGAACCTTTGACGGGCAATGCAGCGAGAGACGAGCTTGTTGAAGACCTGTGGACGCTGACCGAGCGCGTTCTATCTGACCTCGGGGTTAGGCAGGAAAGCTGGAGGAAAGTGTCAGAGGACTCGGTTTAGCTAGTAGTATACATATTAATTTCTATAATAACAATGGTTTCCAAGAGTTGTGCGAGTTTGTGTGGTTGACCCTCCGGGACGATACAAGAAGTTGGTGTTTGGCAAAACAATATCAACGCACCTTCTGACATACTCCCATGTCTCCATAATGGCCACAAAACTTGTCACCCGGTCTGGCGCGTTTTCGATGACCTACAAGGGCACCGCATTTGAAGAAAAATCACTCCGTGTTCTAAAGAGCCAGTTATCGATGTCGTTGCGACGTGTCGGTGGGAAGTCAGACGGGGGCGTCGATTTGCTTGGTTGGTGGTGGCTTCCTTCTCTCAACGCAGAACCTATCGCACCCGGAATACCAAATCACCGTCGAAGGCTTCGCGTTCTTGCACAATGCAAGGCCGAACGGAAGAACATAGGCCCGAAATATGTTCGTGAACTGGAAGGTGTTATGCACCGATACCTCACTTGGCCCAATGATCCTGTTTTACTCTCCCACCATGACGAGGAACAACAACTTGACAAGGCCGACGGTGACGCCTGTCATGGCATTGTTCCAATTGCGGACGTAGTGAATGACGCTCTGCCATCAACCCCCACAACCCCCACAGCCCCTGCGCAATGCCCCTTGGTCGCGATGCTAATTTCCGAGTCTCCGTTCACCAAAGCCACCTTGCTCCGTGCTCAATCATCTTCTATTCCATTTTTTCTCCTTCACCTCCCCCCAACTTCCACCGTTACCGCCACCGCTGAACACCAACACGAAGGGCCGATGTCGGGTTCCGGCTCCGTTCCCGGGCCCTCATCATCCTCATCCCCATCTGACAACGGCCACGAACGCATCGGAGCAGTTGTCTGGAACTCCGCTCTTTCAGGCTCCCAGGGCGTACTCAGAAACACCATAGAAGCCAGGTGGGAACACCCACACCCCACCCGCCGGGTTTCCAGCGCCAATCCCATCGCCGATGATGACGAGGTTGTTGATGACAGCGGCGCCGGCGGCGGCCGACCTGGCCTCTGGTGGTGTGGTCATCGCCTCAAAAGTTGGACACCCGACGATGCCGACGTATGATGCATCCGTGGTGGATGATGATGTATGATGTACATACGATGACCCGCGCGGCAGTTTTCCTGCAGCGACGCGATACACACAATTCCGATACGATTTGACATCGGAAGGCCGCTCGAGGAATAGGTCTGGTGGAAACCACCGACCTTATTGAACCATTTTGACTAGTATCAAAACTATATGTCGAATCAATCAAAAAAAGTCAAAAAAAAGTTGCTGTTTTCTCGACTGCGCTCGAAAAAAAAACAACGATCTCTTCGGAAACCTCTCTCTCTGCTTCTCATCGAGATAAGGGATCAAAAAAGAAGACAGGAATGAAACGATGTCCAGCACTGGCTCACGAACCGCAGCAATCAAGGAACAACACCCACATCATCAGTTGCTCAGCATTTTTCGACACTTTTGGTCCGACCTTCCTTCATCGCCCCTCCCCCCCCATACTACCCCTCCATCATTTCATCAATAATAGGATCCGCACCCATCTTGGCTGTCTCATCAAGGCACGTCGTCCATAAAGAACACAACGGTATCATACATTCCCATATACATGTCCTCATGTTCTCAACCGCGCGTTTCAATCTG
>CEMH01204054.1:23048-55792 GCA_001179725.1 Macrocystidia cucumis | reverse complement strand
AAGATACCTGTGTCCACACACACACACATGCGAAATCTGATATCGTTCTTTCTTTCCATCCGAGGTGCTAGTTTCCCACTCCACATCGTCGAACAAGTGATGTGAGAGTTTGGGGGAGCGGAGGGAGGAAGCAGCCAGGTCACGCGCACGAGCAAAAGCGCTTGTTGCGATGCGGTCCATATGTTTCAATTGAAATGCTATGGAGCCAGGAAGAAGGACACATGTCAAAGGATGCCGGTGGGACGAGAGCCTTCGTAACTTTCGTGCCGAGAGAAAAAGAAGAATTTATTGGGCGATTCGTGATACATTGGAACGTATGTAGGTGGTGGTGGATCTCCTCACGCTTTCCTCACGCTTTAGATGGTAGATTTTGTTATCTATCTCCAATAAATAATGGGGGGAAAAAAGAAAAAAGGAGAAAAAAAAAGAAAAAAAAGTGGGAGGTCTCTCGCAAACGCGCATGAGTCCCATTGAATGGATAGATTGAAATTTTTCCATAAAAATATGTTTTTATATTCTCATTTTTTCCCCCCTCCATGTGGGTCAATCTAGACCAGCAACGATGATTTCGCGAGGCTGGCTCGCATGATCATGTCGTTCACTAATATTCGGCGTCAGTAACGACCACGAAAACTATCCCAGATGAGGGGACAATAGAGTTTATTCCCACTCACTGTTTGAAAGAATATAAGACGTCGACTTGGTATTCTGTGAGAGAAAAAATCCCAAAGAAAGTCAATGTTAAAAATTTTGATGACGCCCAACCGCTGCAACCCGCAACGGGGCGCCCAAGAAGAACCAAAAGAGGACTCACAGTCACCTCCGTCAAATGACAATAGAACACCCGGGTCTTGGAGTGTTCCTTGAGAATCCCAGCTACAGAAGGACACACAAGGGCGATTAACGTCAGCGGACGATGATGATGATGAGATCAAGGAAGCAATAGAGGGGGGGGGGTCGTGTGTGGAGAGTTGCAAGGTAGACAGACAGACGCTCACCAAATTTCCTTTTCAAGTCTGATATGGACAGCACAGACACGTCAGTTAGGCGCTGTCTGCAATCTCTGATGCGATGGAGGGAGGAACGAACGCACAACTCGATGTGTTCTCAAAGTCGTTGGGACGGTTGCCATATGAAACGACGTGATCCTTCAGCCGTATCCCGGCAGCTAATTTCGCCTTCAAGATGTCGATTTTGTTGAGGAAGAGAATCAAGTTGGTCTCCTTCAACAGCGGATTTGACACTATCGAAGCCCAGAGCTTGTACGAATCCTCCTACCAAGCCGGATATAAAGAACACGAAGACAAGAAGGTCTTGATCTAGAACGTACCAGACGATTGACTTTAGGATCCTCGGCGAGCACCTGGTCGAAACAGCTATTGATTTGGTTCCCCACACACAAGGTTGCACAGTGAGTAACTTGACCCACAGTCCATCAAATGGCCTACACACCTTATCGGCGCCAAAAATATAATGGTGTCTAAATCTTCAAAGTACGGCACCCAGGCGGCTATGAAAACAGGTGAGAAAACCCCATCGTCAGTGTCCATGATTCTTTCCCGCGATCTGCCAGAAAGGAAGCAAAGAAGGAACAACTTTTTGAAACTCACCACGCTGCAACAGACGGTTGCGGCGTAATGAAGAGCGATACATTGGGAGAAGCAGGTCTTTGGTCAGATATTCGGCTTCGATAACAGCGGATGTGTCGTACCTGTGACCGATGTCCTCCCACATCAAATATACGCCAGTCACGACTCACGCCTGGTACTTGAGATAGGGCAGTTCTGTGATCAGATCAACGATTAAGAAGCAAGAGGGCACCTACAGGTAGCCCCCATGGTGAAGCGATGCTCGGATACACCTAGGGGCGAGGAAATGATGAGGATCAGGAGTGTAGTGTTCCCCAACAAGAGATCACGGACCTAACGTCTTTAGCCGAGCGCGCAAGATGTCATCTAAAACGAGGATAATGAGAGTTTGCTCTGTATGGCGTTCTTCCATTTTGACAGACCATCGCTTGGTAGATAGTTCACAGCAGTGACGCGCTCCAACGAATCTAAGAAGCTGATAATAATCAAGAGTCAAGCCGAAAAAAACAAGGACAGAAAGGAAGAAGCCTCACAAGCCAGCCAATTCCTCAAGCCTCAAATTTTGACGCTCCAATAGCTCCTGTATGATGGGATCGTTCCAAAGGCGGCTCATGTCCTCGGAACAGGCATGCAGCACCACGCCTGGGTCATCCGGGTCCTCCCAATCAACCGCCTCTTCGCTATCAAAGCTTTGTTGATCACTAGATAGTAACTTTGAGAAAGCCTCCTTCCAATGCGCTGCAGAGTTGACAGCCACTTCTTTGATTGTTGTTCTTGACCGTTCCGATTTGGCCAATTGAGTTGCTTCGCGATGGAGAGAGGAAGGATTTAGTCGGCGGATGAGCGTTTCTTCTACTTGGAGGAGTGGAGATAGTCGGAGGCGGAGCTGTAGAAGCTCTGGCGAGAACTTTAACGGTCGCTTTCCGGGACTGTCGTAATTCGAGGGATCGCCTTCTGCTTGTACACGCGCCATGGCTTCGAGGATGAGGTGGATAGAACGAACAACATTGAGTTGAATGACGGCTCTCCATGAACCTCGTTCACGACGAAATGCCTGATCAAGAGGAGACTTTAGGATCGAACCCAAGGAAGGTGTTATCGCCCCACCTGTGGTTGCAACAGAAGCTGAAAATCTGACAAACGGATGAGCACAACACGAACACAAGCACAGAGGTGATCCAGCATACTCTTCAACGTGGTTGACTTTCCTGCTTTCGAGGTGAGAATTACCCCAGGCTGGGTTCAACAAGCCGACTCACCAGATTCACTTTGACCTGACGTTGCGCGGAATTAGATGACATTGACCGCACACCGTTGGATAAAATTGATAAAGAGACAGCCAGAGCTTACCGAGAAGGAGAATCTTGATCGGCTTTTCACCTCTCTTCTCCGCCGCACGCTGCTTGTCAAGCTCCTCGTCGATGATATCTGAAATTTGCTTTGCTTGCTTCTCGAGGAGCTCTCTCGCTTCCCTCTGAGCTTGTGACTCGCCTGGCGGGGGAGCGATAGCCCTAGTGAGGGGATCTTCTTCTGAGGTGAGGTGTCGATTCAATAACAAGCTAGGCATGATTTTGAAAGTCGATGAGGGTTAGTAGGAGTAATAAAAGAAAGAAAAAAGGGGAAAGAAGGAGAAATCGAAGGAAGTGAAGAACGGTAAAGATCATTGGTAGATATATATAACGGAATAGTATGTATTGAGTGTGTATGACGGACATGTAGACTGCATGCGCATTGACTTGATGATTTGATGGTGATCATCATAACATTCTTCTCATGTTTTTCCCAAACAAAGTATTATACATGTACAGTACCCTCGCAATCCATTTCCTCATCTATTTCTTCCGCTACCTCTATCTCCTTTTTACCACGACGGCGCGTTCCTCCGAAAACAGCCACTCCATCTCTCTTTTCTCTCCCAAGCATCGGCTTCCTAGTCGGATCCAACTGAGAACCCGCCAAAATTCATCAATCTCTGATCACAACCCACTTGCCGATGAACACGGTTTCATTCTACGCCTGTCATTTGGAGCGAGAACTCATGCGCGCGTGGGCGGGAGGAAGGAAGGCAACATGTTTTTCCAACATTATCCCGGTCCGGTTTGAACCCTCCCCCCCCCACTCATTCTGGGGTGTTCGAAACCCGCATTCACCTGTCTATCAATCTTGCTTTTGAATGCTGTTGTTACTCGACACTTTCTTCTATGTTGGCAGTCTGGCATCCCACACGTCGGTACAATCTGTTTCTTCCCGATCCGAGCTCTTGGTTCGGAGTAAAGGGGAGGGGGAGAGAGGTGAGGAACGAAGGGGGGGTGAAGACGAAAATCACCTGGTCCTTACTCCTCCTGCATCCAACTTCATCAGTGATAAGGTCTGCGGACTCTGTACTATTCATCAACCCGAAGCCCGTCTTTGCTCCAAAGAGGCTAAACCATCGTCTTCTGACCTTCTTTACTGTTGACTCATCCGTTGGTGATCAGTGGGTCCTCTACCGAGTCTACGACCCCCTCCACGCGGCTTTCTGGGGTTAGATCCAGGTAGCTCACTGAGAGAATCTTTTCTCGAGGTAGGTCTAGGTCATCGCTTGTTCCCTGTGCACACAGTGACATTATTGTTTCTTCCCCCTCCCTTGTTGTGTGCACCAAGTGTAAGCAAAGAAGATCTGCCACTGTCGTCGCTTCCATGGTTACCTAGCCTATTTTTACAAGCCGTGGTCTTTGGGAAGGGCGACCACGAGGCTCGGGAATCGTCCAACCGTTGGCACATCGATCTTCTGAAAGTCGGCGGCCCGCTCGAAGCCAATCCATGGATCCGTCCTGCCCGACGAGAATCATTTCGTTGATTTCCAAGTCGTGTCGTGGTCTTTTTACCCTTTTATGTATATATATAAATTGTATTTGCCCTTTTTTCACCTGTTACCGAGACTTTACGATGAGGTTTTTTCGACGTCAGAAAAAAAGAAATACGACACGAATAGGTCTTTTCTCTGCACAAAGCTGCCCGATTTTTTGAGGTGTTACGAATCACTCAACGAAACTTCAAAAACCCAACAACGTCCGTTGCCCAGGAATCAAAAAATCAAAAGCTCTCAGGTCATCGGGTAAGCCCATGAGAAAACCACGGCCGGCTGGAAAAGTCGAAAAGTCGGAAAAGCACATGGCATCGCATCGTTCCCTAAGTTAAGTATCCCAAAAGCTTGATCTTCTTTCTCCCCCTCTTTCCCGATTAAATAATCCTGAAAGGGGGGGAGGGGGTTCGTATTTCCGGGTAGTCTAGATTCTCCCAATCGTAGCGGTCTTGGCCGGGGGGTAGGGGACGAGAAGGGAAGGGAAGGGGAAAAAGAGTGGCCCCGTCAAAGTAGCGTTGAAACAGATCTCGACTTGGAATTCGTTTTTTGACCCAGACGATTGGGTGTCGTCCAAGGTAGACCTTGCCTTTTTTTTTCTTTTTTTTTTGACTTGAAACTTTTTATGACAATGATGATGAGCTGCACAACTGAAACCGTCGTCCTCCCTCCTCTCCCCTAAATAATGCTGCAATTTTTCAAAAGAAGCTTTTTCTTTTTCTTCCTGAGATCTGATCCTCTTCAAGTGAAGGGTCCGTATACCCCTCCATGCCTGTAAGTCATGTATTGTAAGTAGTCGACCCCCGAGGTGGTTTGGCGGTGGCGGCTGCGGGTAATGTAGCCCTAAGTTCCCTTAGAGAGAGGAAGCTGCGCGCGATGCGCGGCCAGCCGAGGAAATCGCAAAGCAAAGTAAACTGCGTCGCTTAGTATCTTCCCCCCGCCCCTCGGGGTTTTCGGGTAATCGATCCGTGTCCGTGTCCGTGTTTTACAAGATACGAAATGGCATTTTGCTAATGATCGTACAACCATCACTCCGAACGGACCTGACAGACAGACCTGAAGGACGGAAGGACTGGTACTCCTGTGCAAGTAGGGCTCAATGACGCATCATGATAACCGATACTTCATTCTCCCATCCCGGTGCGCGAGGGATATTTGTTTTTTTTTTTTTTTCGGTATAGGCACATCGTCATTCCGTGGCGGTGTTGTGGAGTATTCGGAACACGGAATTTGGAAGCCCAAAGACTTTGTTTTTGTTTTTGTTGTTGTTGCGGGTGAGGGGAAGGGGCGAAGGAGGGGGTTTAGAATGGAACTTTGGAGCGTCGGAGAGAAGAACCCCCCACTCTGACTAGTAGTAAAGTAATAAGGTTTTTGGATATGTCCCATAGTACACACAACACATGGTCAATAGAAGATCTTTCCTTGTTCCACCCCGAGCTGCGGTCAATCTCCAAAGGGAAATCTCTCTCTCTTTCTGGGTTGGATCGCTGCGGCGAGACACGAGGAGAGTTCCGTTGTTGGTTGGTTGGGTGGTCGGGGTTGTCTTCGTGATCAAAACATATCATTTTTGATCGGCGGCCCACACACAGCACACAGGTCGCGGGGCAGTGCACAATGGGCTCCATGCAATAACGAGAAGGGAAAGAACGTCTCGATTGAGGAAGCATACACCACAAAGGAAGGCTTCTTCCATGGAAGACGAGTGGGAGAGTGTTTCCATGATTTCAGAAGACCAACATCATGTCAAAACGTTTTTTTGTGTTTTGCTAGGCATTCGACACTCACCCCGTCACTCGGAACCTCCTTGACACCCGTTTCAGGTTTCCTGACGACGACGACGACGACGAACCTCGTGTTTCTTGCTTCTTCTTTCCTTCCTTCTCTTGTACAGTGCGTAACGTCCTGTGTCCGAGTTGCCCACAAAAGTGACGGACGAGACATTGATCAGACAAGCACACCTGTCCACCAACAAATCAACGTTGACGAAAAAAAAAAAAAAGACAAAAACTCTCATTGACTGATGACGACCGCTGCGTTGATGTCTCTGTTCAGATTTGATCCTGCCCATCCGCAAAAAATCCATAATCTAGTCATTGCCACACCGAATCCGTATGTGTCGCTTAGGGCTGGTATGGTACGGAAGCATTCCGCGGTGCGAATGCCTCGGACGGCGCCACTGTCGCCGTACGCCAAACATTCTTCCAGCGCTGTTGACTTGAGTTCCGCACTCAGTCGGAGTTGTCGCAGTGAAAAACGGCGTTCAAAGTGGTGGATTGGGGAGCGGGAGAGGGGAGGCAGATGGTGAAACGCGCAAGATACTTGCAGGAGAGATTCAATGTAATGTCTGAAGATGCGCTTCACCCTTCCCGCAACTGGGAATAGCCACCGCGGGAGCGTCCGACGCGGACTTGTGTGTGTGCGGTATTGCACGCCGCGGGCATTGATGATCCCAAATATCGATATTGCCATGTCTTGCTATGTTCGATTGTTGTGATGTGGCTATAGCAACAGAAAACGTGGAACGTCGCTGACGATGCACAAGGCTCATATGATGAAATGTGAGGGAGGGAATTGCGAGAAGAAGAGAAAAAGAGTCAACATGACCATTTGCCGATTGACAGGGATAGATAACGTGGTGTTTTCCGGTGAGGACGGAATATGCAATGCGGGCCTCAGGGAGTTCTCGCTCAGCCATTGATCGAGATCTTCCCTCAGATTCTGTTGCGGTCGAGGTGAAGCTTTGAGGGATTTATTCACGCGGTTCCACCTCACGGACCACCGTATGGAACTTTGTCCTTTGGACGGAGAAGGGAAACCGCATGGGAAAGTTTGTCATCCTTTTCCTTCTGATAAACCTGAAGCCATCAGATGTGGAGTTGATTGACTTGCCTTTCCTGGGAGGAAGACTTCAGCAAGCGATCTGACCGAACGCGTGTTGTGATTTAGCGTTCAAGATTTACTCAGATCAAGGCGTCGTGGACGGGTGATGGTTGACAGCAGGTAAGAGTGTGTGGAAAAAGGGGAGATTGATTCTTTCCGTGACATGCGGGCACGGTTGAGTTATTTGTGATGCTGTAATGTTGATATTCTTGATTGGGGATGGGCGGGATATCGAGGGCAGTGCTAATATGGTGAGCGTTGTTGGAAGCACTGGGGTTAAGTAACGAAATCATCGGACGGAACGGTGTTTAGTAAAAGGCCCGATGAGTGAATGTGGCGATGATGAGAAGGATATCTTTTTATTAGTTGGAGGCCTATACTCGAGGGCACAGTCGCTCTTGACAGCATCATCAACGCATCAACATCTCACCCGATCTAAACAGTCACAACAATTTGTCACATAATCTGTAACAAGATCTACCAACATTTGTTTGGTTGTATATGTTTGGCTCCGGCCTTCGCTTTGATTACATAATTATGTTCACTTCGATAAGCACGGACTGCTTCCAGTACTTAATACTCCTGCCCTTCACCTTCACCTTCATCATCATACTCACCCCTTCCTCACTAAAATCTTACCCTCTTACTCACAATGAACTCCATCACCTCATGGCACACCCTACCCGCAGAGATGCATTTGGCCATAGTCGAGTCTCTCGACTCAGACTCTGTCCGCGCTCTTTCAAAGGTAGATCAACGAACTTATGGAATCTGTGTACCCGCTTTATTTAAAGTGAGTACAAAGAATCATCCACAATCTCCCCTATTCAAATCATTATCTGCCCAGCATGTCAAACTTCCCAGCTTCGACGCTGCTCAACATTTTTTGGATTTCGTCCCAAGGTCGTACTGTCGCTTCATTGAAACACTCGATTTGTGCACCCAAGTACAAGGAGAAGAGTACTCTCAACTTAGTGTCCGAGCTAGAACCGATGCCGTCATTTCTCTCCTTCTCGCATCTCCTTGCCTGGTGGAGCTTGCTTTACGCATGACAGGATCCCTCGATAAAGCCCTCATCACCCCCTTTTCTTTTCTCCCTGCCCTTAAACGCCTCACAATCTCCAATTGTGCCAACGAAATATATGCCCCATTGTGTGTAACCCACTTGGATAAATTGACACATTGCTCATGTTGGCGTTTACAGAAGCGAGCGATTAGTCGTCTCCATTGCCGCATCACTTTCCAGATTGGAAGAACTCTCCATCGACTCTGTCTCTCGCTCCGCCCTTCACGCACCCGAACTTGAAGGAACCAACCCGTATGTTCCGCTCGTCGTCGGAGATGACGACATCCCGGACCACCCGCTCCTCGGCGCAGAACTCTCCCTCCCCTCGCTTCTCCGTATTCAAACCTTACGAAAGCTCTTCATCCGAGATACGCATCTCGGCGACCCTCGCTGGGCGACCACACCGGTAGCTTGCCGACTCGAAACTCTTGATCTCGGCAGCTGTTTTCACGAAAACGAAGACTTCAACAGGACCTGCACAGAGCGTATAATGGCTGCTGTTGGCGAGACTGTTGACGAATTTTCTCTAACGACGTCCGTTTCGGACACCGTTTTTGCGAAACCCTCTGCGACCCCCCTCGCCAGGCTTCGGAAATTGCACATCTCTCCTTTCTTCCCCGTTGATAGCGTGGTGGACACCATGTCCAACCTTGCGGGCTCTCCCATCGAAAGCCTATCGATGCAATGCTTTGAGGATGAAGTAGTGGACGTCTGCACGGCGCTGGAAGAGTTTTTGAGCATCCGGGTTGAGCGCGGCCCAGACTTCTACCACAAGCTTACAAGGATCGACGTTACCGTCGCCGCCAACAGTGACTGCACGGCCGACCCGGAAGAAATAGAAGAGAGGAGAGAGGCAACGAAGCGGTTGCAAGAGTTTTGCCGCGACCTTGATCTCGCAAGTATGGTTGAAGAAAGCGCCCCCGACTCCATTCT
Organism: Macrocystidia cucumis; assembly: GCA_001179725.1. Classification (NCBI taxonomy): domain Eukaryota; kingdom Fungi; phylum Basidiomycota; class Agaricomycetes; order Agaricales; family Macrocystidiaceae; genus Macrocystidia; species Macrocystidia cucumis. The sequence continues at coordinate 46,482 of CEMH01204054.1, read as the reverse complement.
CAGCACCACTTCCCGTACCCCTATGGCAAGCAAGATCTCTCTTAACGATGAGGAGGAATGCTTTGGCGCCAATTGCTCTCGCCGATCCTCCTTGTTCTAAGAAAACACACTTTTTGTTCTTCTCTACATGCCCTTCCTTTCATCGAATCACCGCATGGATCCTCCTTTGTTTCTTGTTCATGATAACTTATTAACTTCCGTCGACATTTTTACGAACAACACTGCATCTGCAACCAAACAATTTACATAAATTATCTAGATACCAAACCCCAATTCCCCTTGTGTCATTGTCCGCTTTCTTCTCGTGTCTCTTGTACCTACTTTGGGATAAACAACACCCACGCATCAAACACCATCGAACCACTTTATATATATATGTATCATCATCATCTTTCGTGATTTGCAACGCGCTTGAAAAGCGCTGAGAACACTGAGTACCAGTTGGGGACTCTTTGATAGAGTACGTTTTGCCATCAAAAAACCGTCGGTCACTTGTCCGCGCCCAACGTCCGCCTGCCTGTCAGGCTATACCCGATCAGTTCCGGAAGAAGAACAAAAGGATAGAATTAGATATAGATAGCTGGAAACGGGCGACGACTTTCGATATCATCAGATCAGCGTGCTCGTTAGCCTGAGAGATATCAGCTTCGAGGGCTTGATTTAAAGGGGGAGACGACGGATGATAACGTTATCGATTAGGTAGTTGGCCCTCTTGCGGAATCCTCGGGGGTAGTGAAAGTAAAATCCACGGCGAGTAAACACTGCACTTGTACACGATGCAAAGAACTCGTCGGCACATCCTGGCAGGAGTGGTAAACACGAGCCTGATTGATTGACTGACTGACTGACTGACTGACTGACTCTCCAATATAGATTCTCTCTCTCTCTCTCTGTCTGTCTCTCTCTCGCTGTTCGTGACGTGGACACGCCGGGTCAAACGGGTTTCTCGGCCAGGGCGCCAAGTGGCTTGTTCCTCCTCCCGTCAGACAAGAACAAGACTCGTGGCAACGGATCAGAAGAAAACCACGTCGTTCCGATTTCGTTCCATCACTCTGTGTCCTTTTTCTCAGGAACAACAACAACAATGATGATGATGATGATGGTGTTTGTTGAAGGGTTAAGTACTTCAGTACATACCATATGCCAAATGAAAGTTCGGGTTGTGTGCCACTGAACAACAAGTAACAACTCGAGTCAAGTACATCCCAGCAGGAGTGGCAAACACGAGCCTCTCTCTCTCTCGAGCTGCTCGTGAGGTGGAAACGCCGGCGCCAAGTGGGTTTCTTCGTGTGCAAGGTTCGAATTGAATTCTCGGGAAGGCTGTCTCCGTTAGGACTCTTGGCAACGGATCAGAAAGAAACCACGTCGTTTCCGATTTTGTTCTTCACCCCTGCGTCCTTTGCTCAGGAACAACAACAACAACAATGATGATGATGATGATGATTATTGAAGGGTTAGGTAGTACTACACTGCCAGACAGTACATACCATGTGCCATATCCATACCCTCGTGGCTCCTTGAACGGCAAGTAATTTCCGTGAAATCGTTCACAGATGGTGGAAAGAGATCTTGATGAGATCTGGAGGATAAGAGCTCCACTGTGACAACATCGATCTCAGAGAGAGGGGGGGATAGGTGGATACCGCCGGCCAGTTCGAGTCTAATAAGTTACAGCACGTTGAGTAGAGACACAACTGATCCTTCTCGAAGTGCACTAAAGATGGACGACAAGCGAAGAAAATTTTTAGGGACGAAAGGAGACAAAACATCACATACCACTGACTGTCAAGTTACGCCTCCACGATGTCTGATAACACCACAGGTGAAAAAGTACCTCGTTCTCTTTACCTTAGGTCCGAGGCTAAACTCTATCGGGGGAAACTCACCCAGAGGCACACACCTCTAACCAGGTACAGTAACCACGACCAGAGTACTACATACCCTTTGTTCCATTTCCATTGATTAGTACTAGCGGGCGGAGAAACTCATCGATAGCTCCCTTTCCAACCTCATCATCGTCATCGAACCAAAAGTAGGGTGTGGACAGGGTCAACTCCCGAGCATATCGCACCGTCTCTCTTCAGGGACCGACACCAAAACACGGCGACGGTGGCGTCTGCCCAGTTACCTTTTCGGGAGCTCGGTCAAAACATGAGAAATTGGCTCAGTAAGCGCGCACACATAACCGGCATGAAAGGAGTTTCGGAAAATGAACGGAGAGGGGGGTGCGGGGATTGAGCGATGCTTACATGATGACCAATATCTCTGGAGGGATTTGTGGCGGCACTCTACCCCCTGGTCGTTGCGTCCGGACGAACACGACACGTTAACGGCACAACTTTAGCGCGGTGCGTGGGTTATCCTTGAGCGACACCGTAAAACCGCTCGCATCATTTTGATTGCGATGGCAGGCCACGATCCATTCCCACCAAACAGGAGATAAAAAGCCACGCATTTGTCACGTTTGTGGTATTTTGTTGTTTTTGATGGGATGGACAGTCGATAATTTTAGTTGGACAGTCCGTCGGGGGCGCGCTCGCGTAACACGAGATAAAACATGTGGATGAGATGTCTAGGCGACACCTTGTAACGCTAGGATGGTGATGTGCGATGAGATGATGTGACAGGTTTTACCGACGTTTCCATGCGTAGAACGGCAGATTCGGGGAATGTTTTGTTTTCTCCTTGCTTCGCAAACGATCCCCTCGTCGTCATAATCGGGTACGTGTAGATCGGTGAATGATAAACGATGGCAACAACCCGGCTTTCGTTAGAAGGCGAGTTCCGATGTAATCCTATTATCGCGTGAATTGGATTATCAACCACCCCACGCTTGCTGGTGAAAAATCGATGTTGGGAAAGACACAAAATCAGATGTTTTCGGCTTGGATACTCCACGGCCTGAGTAACGGTCTCCGAGCATCAGGCGTCAAATCGACATTGTGTTTCCCCTTGCGTACAGCTAGGTTTGGCATAACGCAGGGCGTGATAGCTCATTCCGGAGTTAGAGAAACCTCAGCTTATGGTCCTATTGGCTGCGACTTTCTCGTGGGTACCATGTCCAAAGACTCGAGTTACTGAAAATCAGACCAAGGTTTATTACACAACCCCCCGGTGTATCCTACCACATCGTATAAGGTTTTATTCTTATCGTTGTAAATCATAAAACACGCACGATCCACGATGTTAAACCCCAGTTGGCTGAATGACCAAGGCGTTCCTGGAGGTGGGCTGAAGTAAAACCGACATGCTCGAAACGGAATGGGAGTTGTTTAGGTGACGGCTGGCGAAGGTAATCAGGCGAGATTTTTCCGTGTCGAGTGAGTCACCTATGACATTACTCATACAACGAGTTTCAGTGTTGGGGGGGGTGTGTCTTGAGCAAGCAAGCTCCGAGTGGCACAGGTCAACAAACGATTGTCCCATTCGAGAGAAACCGAGTAAACTGGCGCGTAAGGGGACAGGCCATTCGCCTCGAGCTCTCAGGGCAAATTCGTCCACATCGGACGATGGAATGGAAAGGTAAATGAGCGAGGATCGCGGAGGGATCGAAAACACCACCTGAAATACAGCTTTGCCGCAAAAGCAGTTGCTGCGCGTTGGTGTGAAACGAGGGTTTGAATATGATGGGAATCCCTCAACCTGTGATGCTGGGTCGACAACAGCGAAAGGCGCCCATAGCCTAGAGTCTGCCGACGCTCCGTTCTGCACGACGCGAAACGACCATCATGGTTGGTTGGTGAGCAGGAGCAAAGTGCAAGCGGCATCAACCGAGAGCCTGGATTGCCGAGAGCACAGCCACACCTGACAAACGCGGGATGATCTCCCCGAACTGACCTTCATAATCACAGCTTCGGACTCTAATTGTTTCCCACTTGCCCCATGGTCTCGGCTATGTCACCTTTCTTCAAGGTAAAATGGTATTTGAATCATGAACCAGGCGGGCGACTATTCGCGAAGCTCCTTCATATTGATCCACCCGTCTTGGCATCGACTTTAGCAAATCCCTTGATTGTAGGAGGGATGATAAACGCTTTGGGATGCTGCTTGTCTTTCAACATTGATCACCCAGACGTTCCTATTTGCGGAAAATCAAGTGGATGAAGACTAGAGAGGCGAGTCATTTAGCGACGACGGCTCCCGTCGTTCGCGGACTGTTTGGCGATGATCATCAGGGTCTTCTCGGCACAGTGCTCTTTGTGCCAGCTTCTACGAAAAGTGTGGTCCCGCTTGCATTCCTTATGGACAGCTGTGAAGCCAAAACTACCCTCCGAGATTACATCTAGACGCTCAAGTAGTCACGGTATGTGTCTTGGAAGTGGGATTTCCGTTTCACCCTCCTGAGTTGTGTGGACCACTGTCCTCGTTCCTGTTGACATCACCTCCGGAACTTGAACTCATGGGAAGCAATATACAGCTCTTTATCTCTCTACACCCTCATTTTCCCAATTGAGGGGTCAAAGAGACCACGCGACATTCGCGCTGACGTTCACTATCTCAGCGATCTACGAAAATGAAGCCTTTTTGTCATTCAACTAAGCCACGATCGCTCGTGAGGCACGATTACTCGGAGACGGTGGCTCGTTCAGGTTCGTGTTCTACATTTCCATTCGGGGCCTTCCTGTCTGGGGTTGGCCCTCATTCTCTGTGAGCGCTCGTCGTCCCGCGAAACTCACGTCTGCCAGCGCTCGCAGCATTGGACCACACCGCACTACGGGTTTTCGCGGCTTAACCATATTTGTTCCTCCAAATTCTCCCTTTTTGAGAGTCTTGCGCTGGGAAACGGCTCTGATTATGGCTAGAGCTGACCTCGAATGTCAAACTGCGGTCCTAATAACTGATGTGACATAACTTGGAGTCATTTCCGAGCGTCGACGCGCAAAATTTCTCCTGTCTCTACCTCAAGGCCGCTCCAGGTTCGTCCCAAGAATCTGGTCATCGTCGGCATTCCCGTCGTATCCCATGTCACACTGTGCGATCGAAATTTAAATGGTTGTACGAGAACACCCACAACCCAAAACTCCGCTGTGCCACCGACCGATGGTCGGCCACAGTGTTTTTCTCTTCTTCTTCTTCATTGGCCCATGTCTCCCGCTTAGCCTTTTTGGAGACTTGAATCCTCCGACTTTGCCACCGTAGCTCTTCGTGCCCCTTTGAATACCTGCAGGGACGCTTAATAAGAAGAAATTCTGAGCCATGATCTTGCTCGGACACGTTATTGTGGTACTTCCAACTCCCGACCTATACGGGGATTAAAGTTAATGGGGGTAGGCTAAACATTTTTTCCCTTCCCGCCTTTGCTTGCTTTATCTCGTTTTCCACTTCGCTGACAGAAATACGGACATCTCCCCTTTTAGTTGTGATTTCTCGTCATGATCTGGACGTTCCTTCCCCCAGTTTTTAAAGGGCGTGCGTTTCATGGCGTTGTCGATGTGAAGGGAGGGGGGGACGAGGCTTAATTTTCCATCATTCATTTCCTGAATTCCCATCCCTACAGTTCGGTTCTCTGCCAAAAACGACGACAAAAAAAAACAACAACCACGATCATGCGATCGACGGCTGGATACTCTTACGAAACGGTGTCTCCAACAGCACACCCGATCGCTCCAGCAGGGGTATACTTTGGTTCTCGTGGGTGGAGGTGATAGTAGAAAGACGGGAGCAGTGGATGAAGTCACGTCGGTTGTCACCATCTCCTCCCCCCCCTCCCAGTTGCGCAACACCCCTCATTCTCCACGCTCCATCGATCAAGACGTTCCTGGATTTCACTGGGAGAGAATATTTATATAATTCAATTGACGTGCTGTTTATTCAAAGTTTTCTTTTCCCCCTTTCGTCCTCCCGCATCCGCAGTAGAGAGCAACACGAGTTAAAAAGACGACGTCGTATACGAGAAAAACACAAGAAATGATGGTAGTATTTAAGCTCAATCCTCGACCTCCAGGTCCACTTGGTCAGTCCCCGTTTTATATCAGGACATTTCCTTTTTGTTCGGGATGTTCAAGACCATAATCGTTATTGTTCATCATTTTATGTCTACACAGATAATACCGCAGGTGAATCTTTAGCATCACAAAAGCATCACCGAGGGGAAGAGGAAACCCCACAAGAGAGGAGAAGACGCGAACAAGGCGCAGAGCGACAACGGAGAAAACGGGAAAGAGATAAAAAATTGAGGGATCTGGGTGTTATGCCCACTGCCCCTTCCTATCCTATATCAGAAGAAGAAGCGGCCCGTCGGGAAAAGGTGAAAGTGGCGGCGAGAGAGAGACAGAGGAGGCACCGAAAGCAGGTCGTTGAACGGAGGATGCGAGAGCGTTTTGGTAGCCTGAGGCAGGTGGAGGTTTGGGAGGAGAAGCAAGTGCCCTCTTAGTAGACTGGTATTCGTTGGTTGTATCCTTTTTCCATCAGCGTGGCAGCGTACAGGGAGGTGGTCATCGTTGAGATGAGCCTAGCAGCGGACATTAATTCACAATCATAAAACGCCATGGGCCCGGCCTTTGCACCGCGTTGGGATGGCAGCTGAAATCGTGCTGAGAAGGAGCTGCCCCAAATTTGGGAGTCTGAGGGTCAACCAGAACTTCTCATCTTGACTCAAGGCGTTGCGGCGAAACGCGCCTGACCACGCCATCGGGAGGAATTAATGCTGGTCATTTCCTTGTGATACTCATCAGACAGAGCGCAGGCGTATCCCTCCGTTGTTATCGCTTGTGATTTCAGGTTGATTGGCGTTCATGTGCAAATATGGTATCACTGGCAGTGAGGCGGATAGCCTCAAGTTCTCTTCCACTTCGCCCTTTGTTATGGAATCTAAATGGCTATACATGACGAAACGCCGCGGGAGGTTCCAGCGGAGTACCATAGTGCTGGTGAGGTAGCAAACAGCATATTGCAGGGAAGGGATACATGGGATCATTCTGGAGTCTCAAGATCTCAAAGAGCGCATTTAGTGGGCATTCGTGGGCTTGCAAAGATCAAGGAGGGAAGGTCATGATCGGAAGGCGTTCTAATCTTATCTCGTTTGTGATGGCATATTTGTCGGATCAAGCTGCTCAGTGTCTTGCGTCGAAGTTGAGATGTTGATTGTCGTTCATGATCGAGCACGTAATACCTGGCTATCATGGTACTTCGGGGCTTCTTAGGGTTTTCGGCGTCTGGAAGCGCGTACCGATCAAGGTTTTGAACAGGGAATGAAGATGACGTCGACACAAGCGCGCACGTTTTGACGGCTGGCGAATGGCAAAAGGGCGGAGATTTGTTCATTTGTTACGAATCTCCTATCAGCCTATGGCAAAAGTTGTCCTGAAGCCCTTGGTTCATATGCTGGGGGTAGTTTTCATGATGGATCAAGATAACGGCCAGGAGGTTCCTCGGGAGGCACTGTTCATGGCCGTCAAGGGCTATGGAAGAATTCGAGAAGGCACATAGCAGATATACCGCACGCAGAGTTACGCCCTACAGAAAATAGATAAAAGCAGGATGTTGGGCTGAGAAAAGGACATCAACCTTTGCCACCAACGTTCCTCCTCATAGCATCGACAAGCACAATCTACCTGGTAAGCGGCGACCCAGCTATGATGTGGCAAGCCCTCGCTAACCTGCCGCTTAGATATCAACATGCCTATCAAACCTACGAAAGCCTCCGATGCGTCCAGGATTCAATCCACCCAGGTGGGTTGTTTCTGCTTGTGAATTTGTCGAAACTTTGAGCTCACTACCTAGCAGGCCAAGGGAGGAAAGGACATGAGCAAGGACGGGTTCGCTGCGCGTGCACAGTCTGCCGCAGCGACGAATGCGAATAAAGGATCGGTGCCCGCAACCACCTCCGTGCCGAGTGGTGGAAAGAGCAAGAGTGGTGGGAAGAAGTAATGATTACCTAATGCTGACGTCATGATCGGGGAGAGGAAGTGATGGTTACATAATAATATGACAAGAAGAGGAATTTACATGTGATTATTACCCCGCTCATTCAATGACCATCATCCCCATCCTCCATTCTCGCCCAAGTAGCGAGAACAAGTACTTCATCGTCGCTGCTGCCATCTTATTATTGAGATCAAGGATAGCTAGAATACCTCAAGACTTCAAAGCTGTAACTTCAACAAAGCAAGCAACTCAAGAGGAATTACAACAGGCTTCCCAGCAGGTTTACACCACAAACCCGGACGGCTCAAAGTCCATACTCGTCGCGTATCGCAACCGCATATCAACAGCCCTAATACATCCAATCAGTCCACAGAGACTAGCAAATGATGCTTCTCACTTTCCTCCAATACCAGTGGATGCAAAACCTGGTATCGACGCGGCGTTTCTTCGTCAACTACGGGCTATCCTCCTTCGCGTCGCATTTCCATCTTTGAAATCTAAAGAGACACTCATAGTCATTCTGCACTCTTTCTTCCTTGTTCTACGAACGGTGCTCAGCATCGCGGTTGCTCGACTTGACGGGCGCATTGTCAGAGACCTTGTAAGTCTTCAATTGCGGATAAATATTTTTTCCGCCTATCAACCATACTCGGACAGGTCAGTGCCGATGGCCCTGGATTCATCAGAGGACTTGGATTGTGGTTTCTCCTCGCCATTCCTAGTACATACACCAACAGCATGGTCCGTGTTTCTTTCAATCGTAGGAGCATGTGCTTTTTACTCATGACAACCAAACCCCTCTTCGGCATGTTGTGTAGATCCGACACTTGCAATCGAAGCTGTCACTTCGCTTGCGTACGCGGCTGACGCGTTACATTCACGATCTCTACCTCTCCTCCTCACCTCACCTCCGGTATTATCGTTGCGGCATCGAGGGTGTGGATCAATATATCACGGCAGACGTCGAGTCATGGGCAGACGCCCTCGCCGGACTCTAGTAAGTCTTTATGTCATAATTTTCTCCGAATTGTGTCAATCATGCGTACCCTAGTGGGAATCTTCTTAAACCATCTCTTGACATGCTCCTATTCACAACGCAGCTCTCGCGATCTCTTGGCGCTCGCGGCACAGTCCTCCTATTTGTCAACTACTATGCCACTGCAAGAATCCTTCGTGCAGTCACCCCAGCGTTTGGGAAACTGGCCGCTGTCGAGGCTAAACTTGAAGGAGATTACCGCAGGGGTGTTGGGCGTGTTGAGAGGGAAAGTGAAGAAATCGCGTAGGTTGTTCGCCCTGTTTTTATCTTGTTTAGCTGACGTTTTTCTAGGTTTTACGACGGAGGAGCCACGGAAAAGGCCATACTGACAAGTGCATATATGAAGCTCATCAAACATATCAACTCAATATATAAGGTATCTTTCGCTCTTGTTCTTGCTTGCACCTGCGTTAACCTTGCACAAGATACGGATAGCATATGAGTGGACCGAGGACTACGTCATCAAATATCTGTGGTCTGCAGCTGGATACAGTCTTATCGCAGTTCCTCTTCTTTTCACTCGTCGTCAACGTGCTGCGGGCAGTGCAATGGCCGGGGTAGTGCAGGGCGTCGCCGTACGGACTGAAAGTAAGGCCTTTCCATTGATCAAAGCTTGCATTCCTGATCCCTTTTCCAGCGTACATCTCAAACCGTAGACTTTTGGTCTCACTAGCAGACGCGGGCGGACGGCTGATGTACGCGTACAAAGACCTCTTGGAACTCGCGGGTCTCACTGGCCGAGTTTACACACTTCTTTCCGCGCTGCATTCTGTGGAAGCCGTACATTCCGCCTCGGCACTCCCTTCAGGCGAGTTCGGAGCGGACGTGGAGATGTCCCATGTCGATGTAGTCATCCCGTCAACCTCTTCACCGAAGGACACGGAAAAGATTGATACGGAGAAGGAAAAGCTGGCTCAGCATAATCTTCTCGTGAAGGACCTCTCATTCGCTCTTAAGGAAGGGGATCATCTCATGATCACGGGAAGCAATGGAGTGGGAAAAACTGCTGTGGCGCGCGTTTTGGCAGGCCTTTGGGAGGTCAGCGGTGGATGGGTAAGGAAACCAGAGGTTTCGAAATCCCTTTCACAACCTTTATCTACCCCCTTCCATCCACCTATGCTGTATATCCCTCAACGGGCATATCTACCTCCTGGCACGCTTCTTGATCAGGTTATTTACCCGCTCTCCTATGCGGATTTCATCCGTACGGGTGGAAAAGTTGAGGAGCTAGCAGAGGTCTTGGAGAGCGTTTTTCTTGGTTATCTTGTGGAACGAGAGGGCGGCTGGGGAACACGAAAGGTGTGGGGAGATGTGCTGAGCGGGGGTGAGAAACAAAGGGTGCGCTTCTTATCGACTTGTCGGAGGTTTTTCTGTAACTCCACATTTGCAGATGGGTATGGCACGGGTGTTTTTCCACCGGCCGAAGTTTGCTGTTCTTGATGGTATGTCTCTGTTCGTAGAAGTTGGTGTTTATGATTAGATGACTTCGGTTTAGAATGTACGAGTGCAGTGTCAAGTGACGTTGAGGGGAGGGTTTATGAGCACGCAAAGACGCTCGGAATTACCTTGATCACTATTTCTCTACGGTGCGTATAAGCTTCAAATTGGCGAATCCGTGATTCATTCAGTACTCACGATTTCTCATGTAGACCTTCGTTGATGAGATATCATACGCATTTGCTGACGTTGACTGGAGCTGGCGATGGGTCATGGACTTTCGAACAAGTGGGGTTAGGAAAAGAACGAGCCATGGGGTAGGCGCCTTTGTGTCTTGTTACCGAATAGACTAACCGGACTCCGCTGCTCCTTTTTCAGGCTTGAACGGGAAATCGAAAGCCTCGAGCAGAAGCTGGGCGAGGTGAGAAAATGGGAGGAGAGGGTGAAAACGTTGGAGGGTATGCTGGGCACCGCTGGGTATGGAGAGGGTGATGATATCGAACCACTCCAGGGTGTTTCCGATGATTATGATGGGAGAAGCGAAAGCGAGAGTGGGGATAGCTCGTTTGATAAGGGGAGTGCGTTTGAAGTTGCAGTCTGAGTTGGATCTGTATTGGTTGGAGGATGTAATCTAAATCAAATTAGTGGGATTGAATGAAGGGTAATGTTCAACGGAAACCGCGGCAACAAGATACTGGAGTAAAAACAATGATTCTTGACCAGGTAAATGTTCAGAACCTCAGATACTCCTCTATGACGCTAGGCGGTTATTCCGCTAACAAAGTCGCCAACTTCTTGCAAGGTAGCATATTCCCGTGATTGAGCATCCATGTACAAAGATTGTAAGTAAACCGGCCAACGTTTAATAATCGTCACAGATTGAGGCTCGGGGGGGGACAGAAATACCGATACTTTCCTTCCATATACAAACTACTTTCCCACTCGTCGGCGTCGCGGTGACAGGACGAGCAGAAACATTCACTCCTCTTGACTCGATGTGGAGCTGGCTCTTCCAAGTCTAAAGATAACCCTGCATCTGAAGCTGAGCGTTTTCGACTTTTCGCCGTCGTTACCGTCGTCGTGGAAGCCATTGGAAGGACTGCCGATGGTCGTGGTGGTGGTGGGTGCACTCTCGTTCTGTCCGAGTTGGCTGGGATAGCTGGATATGCAGGTTGGGAGATGCGTTCAACCTTCCATGCTTCTCCGTTGAAACTCGCACCAGCACTTTCAGCTTTGCGGTACGCTCGTACTTGTGTAGAAGCGGGCCGTTCTAAACCCTCGGAATCGATTGGTTCCTCGCTTTCCTTTCCCGAAAGGATGGTCGCGTTTGCGTCGGCTGAAGCGGCGATGGCATTATCGTTTCCTTGCCCAACACCCAAGTTCCCACCACCACCTCCAGACCAGCCTTCATCCTTCCCGAGGGCTTTGGTAAACAACCCCATCAACACCTCGCTGGTCTTCAACGCCTCCATACCTTGCGCATACGCAAGCGCCGGAAAGCCACGCAGAAACAAAGGCTTCTTGTACTGCGGGGGCATTTCCGCAACAACTCTTTTCTGCTCCTCCACTTCTTCCGGTGTCGGAACCCTCCTATACCTCACCTCAAACAACTCCCTTATTTCCTCAACCAACCCTTGCAGAGCTGGATTCTTCGGGAGCACCAAGGTCGTGAAATCCAAACCGCACTTCAGCATCCATAACTTCAGTCTACCCCCCGTTGTTGGTTCGCCAACGTAACATGGGCCGGTGCATTCGTCGAGCATCGCGTATGCAGTTGAAATATCGCATTTGGACATGCTTGACTTTGCTTCTGGCAATGAGATGTGGATCAACACCCACAGGAACGATTCGAGGTCGTCGACGTATTCGTGTACGTGTTTTGGCTCACGAAGAATCTTGGCAGACGTGTACTGCCAAGTACCCTTTGACCATCATTCCAAAAGAAGCTCGCGTGAGGAACAGTTTGGGAACGCGCGAAATATGTAGAGAAATGCACACACCATTCGAAGTTTTCCTCTGGAAGGAGTGATGATGTTTCCCGTTTCCGTGACGGTCACCTTTTTCGCCAGTTCCCAGTCGATAAGCAACCCTCCTTTGCGGTTTTCTGTGATGAGGATGTTCCCGGCGCTGATATCGCAGTGGAGTATTCTAGCCTTCTCAAAGGCGATCGTATGAGCTGAAAAGAATGGGATAAATATCCATGCCGGCCTCAAAGGGCGGAAAAGAGAGCTGGACCTCACCTTCTAAGGCGTCTTTCATAGCGTTCGCATACTCTTTCGCGTGAGTGAACGATTCTAAATCTTGTCCAACACCTTTCACTGTCATCCGAAATAAATTATACCCAACAAAAAAATCGGATTTCTTCTTCTTCATCACCCAATCCATGTCGTCAAACAGCTGAGTGATCGTGCGAAAACCGAGGTCGTTACCCATATCGAGAATCGGGATGTGCGGAACCTGGTGTCGATGAAGCTCCAAATACGTGTCCGACTCTTTTTGCACCCCTGGAAAGTCTACATACCGCCAGCAGTTTTTCATGTACACAAGGGTCTTGGATTCAAGGGAGTACGCGGGCGCGGTGTGCGAGTTCCGACCGAACGGCGATTCCAATTTCCATTTTGGCCGTTCGATGATGTACGATTTAGCATTGGCCAAATTCGGATCCGGGTCAGTTGGGTGGGGAACCAACAGTTTGAGGAGCGAGTCGCATTCGGTTGTTTTCAAAAAGCGGTGGGCTTCGAGGCGCTCTGACAAGGTGGGTTCGGAGACTGAAGGATCATACCCGAGTTCCATTGGGTAGAGATTGTTGTAACGACGGAAGAAATCGAGGAAGAGGTCGGGGTGTTTAGCGTAGGCAAAGGGTTCTGTGACAATGACACCAGCGTGGTCCCACCGAAGGAAGCGAGCGTGTGGACCGCAAATCAAGGCCATAAATGTGAAAGTTCGAAATTGCGAGGAGAACTGAGCATTTGCGTAGGCCATCAGTTGGCCAAGAGTAGCAGCAGCAAATGATTCCCTCTTCAAGAAAGACTGGGCTGCTCGACCGGGAGATGGTCTTGGGGTGGATGAATTGCGACCGGCGTGTTCGATGTTGGGTTTGTGATCGTCAGGTATCACGAACGGGTCCAGATCCGTTGTGAATTTGAGTTCAACCACCATAGAGGTGTGACTAAAGCTAGTGGACTTGTGCGCTTTTTCGAAAATCGAGATGTTAGGACTGCTAAGTCCGCACTTGAGGTCGGCGTGTTCCGAAGTGTTCACGATATTGTAACGAGGGAGGAGGCGAGAAAGGAGCTTTTGCTGATTGGGGCGATAGAGAGAAATGTCAGATTGGCGGCAAGATCGTTGTGGATACTACTTACCAGGAGGTCCCCCATCAACGTTTCATCTGGCGTATTTGTGAGCTGCTGGAGGACAAGTTCGTGTCCTTGGAGAAGTTCGATGACGGTGCTTTTGGTTCCGAGTCTGTTCTCACGCTCTGGTAGAAATCGATTGATAAAAGAGCGAACTGGCATTGGACCAACGACTTTATCCATGCCTTCCTCCCATAATGTGAGGAGGCGCATGTCGCCGCCGTGTACTTGAGAGTAGTGGCGCCGGTAGGGGGCGGGCACCTGACCAAGGGGGGTAGTGCCTATAGTACGGTCTGTGGGGACTGCGTCTCGAGACAGAAGCCAGCTGTGGAGACGGAATTCATCTAGAAAGTATGGGCCCATGATGGGGAATGGGGGAAGCCGGAGTTATTGGCGAGTTTTATATGCGAGTTAAAATGTGGCCGGCGTGGACAGTAACGACTGTGGCCGTTGATATCTCGAGAATGCAGCCCTGCTGAGGAGGACACGTTGAACTGGTCGCGCGTTAACATTTATGGAAATGTGGCCGATGGTTAGTCATTCGGGACAATGGTTCAGTATGCGGCTTTGAGATGAGTCAGTTCAGAGTCGCTGGTCCAGGGTTGCTCTAACCCTTTCAAAGCGGTCGCGTGGAGACTGGCAGGTCAACAACGCGTACATGTCAGGTGACGCGAAATAGAATATTACATAATATCTGTTGGTTTGATTTGATAATCATAACCCACGTGATTTTTAGCTTGGACAATGCACCGAGTACGCCTTGGACTCCTCTCGACGGCAACGACAACGAGTTCAACAACGGCGACCACAGCGACAACGCCAGCAATATTTGATCCTCACATTCACCTCTTCGCTATCTTCAAGTATCGGTTCTGCTTCAGCTTCGCCCCTTAAGAACTACTCAAATCTTTATAATTCAAATAACACAATCATTTTAGCCGATTTCGATATTTCCGTTCCTTCGTGATGTCCACGCCTCTTGCGCGGACCACCACAAATCACAGCGATACCTTCAAGAGAAAACCTATTCACCACCAGGTCAGTATTTCCACCGAATTATGTCAATGTCAATCTTGCGAGCCGCCATAATTTTATGCCACCATCAATCCGAGTCGACGAACTCGAAAATGTCGGTTGCTACCTGGTGATATTACCCAGGGGGCGTATCTCATGGCTGGCTTCCATGTCAAATTCATCTCTCAACTTCGATCGCTGACCTTTCAACCAGATTGATCATACCAGCCACATCCCATCCTCTCCCCCACAGTTTTCTCCCACTCTAACCCAGTCCACGTCCAATTCAAATTCATCAAGTTCACCCCCACAACCTACTACCCCACCTCGACCAACCCGGTCACAATCTCGTTATGGTGATATTGGAAGAGTCCCTCTACACCGCCGAGGCACCTCCAAAACATACGAAAGGCTAGAAGACCTTCTTCGCGAGGCTGGCTATAAAGAAACCCGCATTTTCTCGCCAGATGGCGACAACGGGGATTCTCATTCAGAAGAGCAGGCCGAAGCCAGCAGGCGCGCCTCCGTCCGAGAAGGCGTAGGTGCAGTAGTCGGGTTCCTTGCTGGCCTCATGCCTGGTGGAACTTCGTCAACGTTCTCGCGTTCGAGCTCACGAGAACCTCGTTCATCAGGTCCTCTCAGAGACGCTGCCTCCCCATCAGAATCCCCACTCGCAAAACGGTCAAGTCAACCAGAACCTCCACGCCCTCGTCAATCCCTGGACGATGTCTCCTCTACCTCTGGTCCATCGCCCACGGACACTAACACCCGCCCTACCCATCGAGTTCCGTACCGTCCCCCTTCACGAACCAATATCGCGGCTTCAGGTTCCGGATCCCGTCCACATGCCCCTCCATTGTTTCATTCTAGATCGGATGTTCAGCCAACTCCCTCTCGCAGGATCCCGATCATACATTCTCCTACCCCACGGAAACCATCGGGTGCTGGACCGTACCCTTCTCGTGCGGGTGCCTATCTCCGTCACATGGCCTCACACTCAAGCATGCCGAAAAGGCCGGACTCTGCTCCTGTTCGCCCCCCGTCCAGTATCTCAAGCCATCCACCCTTTGACGGCGACGAAGAGGAAGGGGGCAGTGTGAGAGGAAACGGTGAAGGCGAAGAAGAGGAACTGCCAACCTCAGGTCGGAGTCGTGCCCGAGGTAGATCGCGGCAGACCTCCCGAGTGGCCCTTCCCCCTCTTCCTCGAACATGGCTGGAGAATGTTGCACGTGCCGTACTTTTCGGTGGACAAGGCGCGCACGCAGGTCGGCCAACGTCTCAAGCACCCGAAAATGCTTCGGATTCTCCGTCCACTTCTCCACCTATGGCCTCTATCTCGCCGAGCATGCACAACCAGATCCGATTTCATGGTGCCATGTCGGTTTACTCTTTACACAATCCTTCGACGATGGGGGTGATGACTGCAGGTAGAAACAGCACAAGCGACCTCCATCACCATCACCCAACAACGAGCATGTCCACCAGCACAAGCAGCAACAGAACCATTTCCGCCTCTGCGCTCCGTCAAACTCGAAGCTCACTTTCACAAGTCTCGCTCGCTCCCACTACCACCAGTACTTCCTCCACGAGTACGTACCACCCCCCTCGAAGCCGACGCTATCGTCAAGGGCAACACCACCATCACCATCACTCGTCACGAGCGTATCAGCGTTCACAGTTCCTCGCGCCGCCTGCACCTCCGGAGCTCTTCATGCGCCTGCAGAAGGGGAGAGCTGGAGGGAGCGCAGGTGTGGTTTCACATACGAGGGTGGTGTGTAGGAGTGCGCCTTCAAGTAGGGCTCCTTCCCGTTTGGGTTCCAGAACGCGCAGTGGGGATGGGACGACGACGACAGGTCGCGTGGGGATTGTGGATGCTGCTGTTGTGATGGGAGGGTTGATGGGTAAAGGAGGTGATGATGGAGAAGAGAAGGAAAGAATTCATGAACGGTTGTGGAGTGTATTGGGTGCTGGCGCCGGCGCCGGCGGCGCTGGTCAGGGAAGAACACGTGGACGAAGGACGCGTGCAGATGCAGCAGGGTTGAAGGGGAGACTTCCCAGTTTGGCGAGGACGAATACAGAGGGAGACGTGTTTTTGAGAGAGATGGACAAGCCACGGGGTAGGAGGCGAAGGATGGAAGGTGCTGGTAGTGTTGAGAGGAGCAGCGGTGAATGGGCAGAGGAGAATGAGTTTGCAGGCGGGGATCACTCGACTTCCGATCAGGMCAACTCCGAGGRRGARGAGGARGAGGAAGAGGAGGAAGAGGAAGGAGAATTAGACCTYGCACGTATCCTCGTACCCCCGAAACGCCAAAATTCGATCAGAAGCCTGCGACAGCATCTTGTTTCGGGCAGCAAAGGCGGGCCAACTTTTCTTCCCACTGGTGAGCGCAAGTTGAGGGGTAGCGGTGGTGGTGGTAGTGGGAGTCATCATATCGATAGCACAGCCATCACCAGCGCGACCAGAACCACCTCTACTTCCACCACCACAGCCACCTCCACTACCACCAGGAGCGGCAGTCGGACCGGCAGTCTTCGGGGTTGGACACGCCCCGATCAAATTACCGCCGCAGCCACAGCGGTCCACGAGTCCACTGTCGAGACAGATGATGATGCTCGGGGAACAGGAAGGGGGCAGCCTTCGGAAGACGACGACGACGATGCAGCGTATATGCGATATCTAAGCGACGCGGCTGGTGGGCGAGATGCTAGTAAATCCAAACGCAACCCCACCACCACCACTGGGTCTGCCGCCCCAGCGAAGAAGAGGTTAGGGTTGACGAGTACTTGGGGAGGGCTTCTTGGACCTCCACCATCCTCGGCAACAGGATAGCGCCGGCCATGATTGAGCGGAGTATAGGTTGATGTGGAACTTCACTCATTCCGCGGGGGGGACAGGGGAGAGAGGGAGAGAGGTGAACAAGGTTTAGCTTTCGACCGCATTCCCTCCCTCCCCTTCATTCCTCTCCCTCCGCTCGGTTTTTCAACAGGCCCATCAAGCTTTCATGTATATCCATCCGTCTGTCCCTTTTTTCCCCTTAAAAGTGACATCCAACTTTCATCATCTTTTCTATCTTTGGTTACCTTTCCCCCGGAAGGCTTGATTTTCTTTTCCCCTTTCTTCGACATAATCTATTTCCTTTCGATATTTTTCACCAACATACAAGTATCTTCGAGGGGAGGACAGGCCCTCATTTTGGTGTTTTTGGTTTTTTCTTTTTCTCTATCTCTATCTTTTTGCGTTTTCTAGTCCTTCAAAACTATCAAACTATCAACCGCCTCCATCATCTATCCAATATGGGCACCACACTCATTCATATCTTACTCTCCATTCACATTACACTCGTCGCTCACTTTAGGGGAATATTTATATATCCTATCCCATCCGGTCGATCTTCCTAATTATCACCTTTCATGTTTTCTATGCACCCCATCAAACTCCTTGTATACTCGCTCAATGTAGACACTCGGATCTCCACATTATATTATTACTTTTCGACTGCTGGCCGTCTAGTCGGTACAATCCCTAGTATGCTATCATCTTATTCATAATCGCGTTGTTTGCGCCATTGAGAAAGTTGAACGATCACAACATAACATCCAAAACGACTTGGAAATATCCTTGAATTCGACGGGTGTAGTACAGTTTAGAGTTTATGCATGTATGTTTTATGCTCATGAATGTAAGAGACGGACTGCCTTTGGCAAGGCTCAGAGTCAGAGCGAACTCGTGAAGCGAAGTTGACAGAGGGAGCCAAAGACGGGGGTGGAAAAAAAAAAAGGTATTAAAGACATGGGCAACTACCAGAGCGGGCATGCGAATGATGTTAAAGAGTAACAGGCGGATTTTTCTTTGATACTTGTCCGAGAGTCTATAAGCATGAAAAGGACGAGAAGGACAGCGATAAAAGCGAGGAAAACATTGACTTGCAAGGAAAGCGCGACAAAGATACACATAATGACGGAAGGGGTAGCCATGGGTCAGTCACAGCGTGAGTCAACGAAGACCAGAAAGGCGGTTGGCCAACGCTTGCACGAGTTGCGTTTCAACCCCAAACTCTCTCGCAAGGTCTGTAAAGGGCGCTGGGCTCCCTTCTCGCTCATTCATAGTATCCGTGGTGGTATCAGAGCGGGAAGGGAAAGGACGTGGGGCTTGCTTGTTTCCAGTGTGTTTGTAGTTCTCAGGTGTCACCGGCTCGCTCCTAATCATTGAGTCGGAGGCGGAAGAGCGGCTATCCACCTCTCGGAGAAGGTTTTGTACGCTAGGCAGGGGGCACGAGTCGAGGTGAGAGGATAGGTTTTCGAGTTGTCGAGAAGTGAAAACTATCAAGCTTCGTCAGGATTTGTCGAAAATTTGATAGGGCTTGAGACTCACCATCACATTCAAGAGCAGTTTGGATGACTTCCAAGGCGAGGTCCACATCATACTGCGCAGTAGCAGAAGCAGGATCCGATGTGGAGTTGTGAGTCACTCTCGAGATGAGAATTTGTATCGCAGCAAAAGTGGTGTCTACGATAAGTGATAAGGTCAGCGATAGATGCAAGTACAAAGCCATAGAGCGCACCATAAACGCGATCGCGGACGGCAGTGGACCAGAAAACCCGGCTGTCTACGTCCGTCGGCCATTTGCCCAGGAGACTGATGAGAGAGTGGAACGGCAAAGAAGGAACTTTGAGGAAATGGGACTGAAAGGCAGTGAATTAGTATCCGCGGGTTCTTCAATCGAGTTGAAATTTACTCACGTCTGGTTCGCGAATGAGATGTAATAAACCTTTCACTTCGTTCTCATTCATAAGGCCGCCCTCCAGAGCGCCAATCACGCGATCACCATCAAGCCTCGCAAGAGATGGTCTCGATCCGTCAAAAGTTCCTCGCCAACTCGGGAAAAGCTGTGACGAGTCGGATTAGTTCGCAAATCCACCAAGTACAGACGCATGCCACATACATCTGACATCAACTCTTCCTGGCTACTGCGCGTGATAGTGACGCCGCGTGCGCGTCTGCCTTTACCCAAGACACTGCCACGATCCTTTTTGGCTCCGCCAAGAGTGCCCCCGCGCTTCTTATCGGCGCCTTCACCTCGTAAAATCGCGCCAGCAATTTCTGCATTGCGAACTTCGACAAAAGCGTGGCTCATCGTCTTGCCTTTTGGATCGAGCAGCACGTGGGCCCGCTCGACAGGTTGTTGGAGCCATTGCTTTATCTGGGGTGGGGTGATGTCCTACACCAACATCAATTAACCAATCACACAACTATGACACGTCGGCTTACCCAAGGAACATTGTCAATTCTCAAAACGACGGTGTTTTCTTTTCTCTTGCTGCTTGCCTTGGTTTTATTCTGGTGGACCGGGGTGCTGGCTCGGATTTCCCCAAGATCAAAGGGGTTTTCTGGGTCATCCAAAAGAGGAGAAGAGGAAGATGAAAATAGAGCGTCCGGGAAGCTCTTGTGGGATTCATCGTCCTCCAACACGCCCGTGTTCGATCCGTGAGCCGCGTTTGTTCCGTGCTTTAATTTGGCGTCCTCGACGACAAGTTCCTTGGTGGTGGGTTTACTGCCATTGGTCACCAGCTTAAAGTCGGCGACACCGCGTTTACAAACGGCACATTCCATATCCTTCTCGCCCACAATGTTGAGAGCGCTCGTAAGACATCCTGAACAAAGAGGGTGACCACAAGGAACCAAAATCGCGAGAGTCTTTGGGTTTGGCGCCAGGCAAACGGAGCAATTATTCGTGTCGATCACCGGGTTGTCATTGGAGGTATCCATTTTGAACTCTTGCTTCGATTCAGAGCTCTGTTTGACTGGGTTACCGGTTGACTTCGGAAGGAGTGCGTTCAAAATTGAGTTCGAGGTCAGGTTTGTGGAGTGGAATTGGCCGGAGAACGATGATGCGGATGGAGGGATAGGAACAAATGCTGGGTTGGGATATAGCGGTCCAGAGATCTGCGACGTGGGCTGATAAAGGCCGAAATCCCGATTTCCGTTCAAATACGAGCCGTCGTTGGAATGGAAATGATGTTCAACGCTCTCGGCGATGGTATTCAACCCCTGACCGGGATGGAACGGGTCCGCAAAATACGATTGCTGGGCCCTTTGCGGTTGGGAGAAAAAGTGAAGTTGTTGCAAATGAGATGGCAACAGATTTGAGGATTGTTGCGGGAACGTCGGATATCCATATTGCCGATTCGGGCTTGTGTCGGCCTCGAAGTTGAAAGAGTCTTCAACTGCTTCATCGCCCTGTAGGAAGTCGCATTCAAAGTCGTTTTCATCAATATCAAACAAGTTGAGTGATGTATCTTGGAAAGTAGTATTGTTTCGCGAGGGACTCCGAACCTACTCGGCAATAGTCAGACCTTTATGGAAATTCACAGCAGAAAGGGGGAAATGACGAACAGTACCAAAAGCCTCACGTCGCCTCGGTTGCGCTGGGTCAGTGAGGCTCCCCTTCAACTGGAGTTGTCGGGCCAAGGCACGATTGGGAGGGGGAGTGCAAGTCAAGCTCAGATTTTGGGATTGGTTCAAGCGGCGAGAGACGAGCGGGGACGTGGGTGGACGAGAGCGAACAGTGGTAGGGGAGAGAGGAAGACTTTTATTGGCGGAGAGGGACGCATAAGATGCAGCTCTGGGTCGGGTGACTGCTGTGCGCCTGTGAGTCGAGAGAAAAGGTGGGGGGAGCAACGCTACAACGACGAACAAAAATAATAATAATAGGGTTTTTCGTCAAAATCGAGTCGTCTAGGTGCTTGCAGCGCAAAACATATACCTTCTTCATTTGAAACTAAGCTCGAGTCGTGGGTGGTGTCGGAATGCGGTTGTTCACTGACTATATGCGCATAATCAGGATCACACGTGGCAAAAGAAAAAAGAAAAAATGGATATAGGCGTATGCCGTTACCATCGTTGTAGTGAGAGTCAGTTTGTGGGGATTCAGCATTAGAAACTTTGATCCCATTCTCGTTGGCGCGGGATCTCCAATTTTGAGCAATGTCTGCTAGGCTCTTGTCTTTTGCACCCGCCGGGGCAGATTTTGGAGCCTCTGGAGAGACAAGAGTCAACCCATTAAGGTTGAAGCTGAGATCTCCTGCGCTATTGGGTGTCGTGAGGGTTGATGATCCGCTGGAGTGTGCAGAGGTAAAAGAACGCAAGCTATAGGGTGTAGAGGGTGTCAGGGGTGACTTGTAAAAGGATTGAGACTGGGAGTGACGATGTTGACGGGATGAACGCTGAGGAGTTACTGGGTTCGCTCTGGAGTTGCGAGAGACGACGGGCGAGGTTGGAACAGAGAAGGACATGGTGGTTCACAACTAAGAATTCACTCGAACCAATGTCGTGATGTGACACGAAACTTCAACGCGAAGTGTCACACCATCAGTCGCGTTAGATCACGTGCGCCAAGGCAAAAGATCGCCACCCTTCGCCACCACGACGCCTTCATCTCGCCCTAGGTGCACAAGCTTATGAGGTGATAATGAGCAACATTGGTACCTGGAAAATCATAGGAGCCTTCCTATAATTCAAATATCCCTCAATCACAGGCGCGCGGACGTCACTCCGATTCCCTTGAATCTTGGCACGTTGCCTCCAGTAAATCAGAAGCTCCCTAGCAAAGACAAGCGAACGCATCGACTGAACCCCACAGGATGCATCGGTCTTCTCGTGACCATAAGGCCTGCTTACCTGGGGTAGAGTTAGGGGCGAGAGCGGCGCTTCTCGAGTCGAAATCCCCATAAATTCCTGGAATGAAAAGAATTCTCACAGCTGGCAGGGTCTCCACTGCATACTAATGTGCAGACATGTGCGACCATTGCAGAGAATTTCATCTCGAATTTCGAGAATGCTATTGATATGAATAAAGTTTACTTTCTAGTCTGCGCAACATATGGAGAAAAGAAATGAATGCCTTTCTGAGCTTTTAAATGACACGGTTGGCTCCGTAATCTGCGAACATTGATGGCTATATGTATGTATGGTGGAATAGGGAAGTGTATGGCTGCGTCAAAGAATCGTAATCCAAATATGGAGGGTTGGTAAAAAGTAGCTGAAGTTTCATTGCTTTGTTTCTCAACGCCGTTCTCGCCCGGGTGATAATAATAAAAAAAGTAGCTGGCTCCGATCAATACCCGCCTATACCTTCGCCGTCCGAGTACGCTGTGCTGCTGTAAGCTGAGGACCCGAGTTCGTTGTATCGAGCAATCTTCAGACGTTGAGAAGGAGGGATCAGCTTGTCTTCCAGACCATGGGGATGACCACCGCTGAGGATGCCGACACGTTTCATGGCGAGAAGCTGCGAAAAAGGTAAGCATACGAAGAATATGAAGTGGTGAAATAAATACATTGTGAGCCGCGTTCGAATGATCGTATACACCTCCAAAGAAAGCAGTGGTTGCATCTTTGCCGATCATCTTGATGAGCAAGTGAGCGCCACCAGGGTGTTCTTGAGTAAAATCGGAGACGTCGTGGATGAACCCAGAGATAAGGATGAGGGGACGCTTTTGCGATTGCTCTTGGACTGTGAAACACGCAATCAGCAAGTGGAAAGGGTTTCCAGGCAAGTCACGAACATGAATCCCAGCTGATGATGGGCAAGTCGTTCGAGTCCGAGGGCCAAGCAAGTGTCTCTTGGGTTTGACGAAGGCGCTTGAGTTCCATAGTAAGTTGACCTTTGCGCACTTCGTTATCTGGGAAAACCTGAAGGAAGCGTCAACCGTGCATTCTCCCAACGAAAGT
>CEMH01204054.1:0-13354 GCA_001179725.1 Macrocystidia cucumis | reverse complement strand
TCGATCCTGACTTCGTTTCCTTCAACTTTCGAGAACGCTCTATCACGACCCGCTAAGAATGGCCAAACCCCCCACTTATGCAGCGAACCGAGAATGGTAACAATGAGAGATAGGAAAAAGATGGGAAAAAGATGGAGGGCCGCCGGCAATCTCTCGACCTCGCTGTGCTATATCATGCTGTTGCTTCCCACCTCAGTCTCTTATCTGGTTCGTTCGTTGATGTAGCCGATAGGAGGTCCCCTCAGATAGACGAGGTCCTCAAATATTAATTGGAAACGAATGGGTAAAGATGCTTAGTGTATTGCTTATTCTTTGTTACTGCAGATCAATTATTTGAATTTTGACCCGCAATAGTTCACTTCGACGCAGCATTCAAAGAAATGAATATTACAGAAACCCTATATGATAGATAGTCGAGAACAATGGCGACGTCATATGGCAGAACCCAAGCGTTTCGCGAAGTTCTCCAAGTCTTGCGTCGTTGCGACAGCAAGAAGGAATTTCCGGTCATAATCAGTCACTGTCAAAGATTAGATGAGTTTCGAGCACCCTGCACAATATCTGAGAACCATCACAAACCCAATGCAAAGTCCTTATCGGACAAAAATGACTCGAGATCCTCCAGCGTTGTCAGTGGTGTGATAAGAGTGTAGGGTTCGGAAGGACCCCTTTTGAACCTTGTCATATACTGAACGACTTTATCATCCTAAATATAACACAGTGATGATAGTAATAGCAATGGTATCACATCCGATGAGAGATGACGGATGTTCACTCACAGGGTTCGCTTGTCCAGCTTCCCACCGCTCTTTGAGTTTGGCAACATTAAGATACCCTAACGGTTTCCGGTTTCCATCCAGCACCCTTTGAAACAGGATTTGAGTTGCAGTTCAGGTGAGCAAATGATAGACGCACGGAATGTATGAGAAATCCCGCTCGTAGGCAAGCTCGATCGCTTTCGAGATGACCGCATGTGAGGGTAGAGAAAATGCTGGCGGAAGTTGTAGATCCTTTTCACACTTCTTAGCAATTCCCCCAGCCTGTGTGAAAGGGGCTCAGATGAAATAGTACCTCAACGACAGCGCCGTGATACTTTGCTCCATAATTCAAGGTTTCAAGGGGGGATCTGAGTTTAGTTTGGTGTGTTGCAACAGCAGCAGCTGTGGCGGTGGTCATGATGCGTTTAAAGGTGTCGTTCGACGAGGATGAGGGTGTGCGTCCTTGAAGACTTCGTTCGCAGCGGCCGTCAGTGAAGGGGAACTAGGTGGTTCGTCAGGTGACTCTCGCTTAAGGTTAGGGTTGAACGCGCCATCGGCCTTAGGGTTAAGGTTTCAGCCAGCGCCACAAGCGCGTCCAATCACTTCTTCTCCAGGTTTGGGCCAAGACCATGGAACGGCGCTCTGCCTCTCCAGAACCACCAGGCCCGCTTCCTATAAAACGCTTGCAAGAGTCTTTGATAAATCGAATTGCGGCTGGAGAGGTGAGTACCCGAAGAGCAGTAGCCGCAAATTGTTGATTTTAGTCAATTTAAAGGTCATCCAGAGACCCGCCGCTGCCCTCAAAGAACTCGTAGAAAACTGCTTAGATGCGGGCGCTACCTCCATTGTTGTCACTGTCAAAGAAGGTGGCTTGAAGCTTCTCCAGATTCAGGATAATGGCTGCGGCATACGAGTGAGTCCAGGCCACAGGCTGGTTTACGCAACTGTGACTCGCGCTCAATTGAACATGGTTAGAAAGCAGACCTCCCAATTTTGGCGGAGCGATTCACTACCTCCAAAATATCCACTTTCTCTGACCTATCAAAGATCGCCACTTATGGATTTCGTGGAGAAGCTCTCGCCTCCATCTCTCACGTTGCACGACTGACTGTTATGACAAAAACCAAATTAGAAAACTGCGCTTGGAAGTAAGTGGTGACAAATGAAGGTGTCTATTTATCTTGTCTTACTTTCTCGGGATAGAGCCTGCTACTCTGATGGCAAGTTGACTGAACCAAAACCTGGGCAGTCCTCCGACCCCAAACCATGTGCCGGAAACAATGGAACCACGATCATTGTATGCGACTCAAAACTTGTAGACCATCTATTGCCACTCACTTTATCACCGTTTTCTGTCAATCCAGATCGAAGATTTATTTTATAATACCCCGACACGACTGTCCGCCCTCCGGAGCTCCTCTGACGAGTATTCAAGGATCCTTGATGTGATGACCAGATACGCGGTCCACAATCCCGAAGTCGCGTTTGTGTGCAAGAAGGTGATTTCCGCTTGCTCCCTTGTTGCTCTCCACTCCTTATGAACAAGCTCGTTCCGCGTTCCCAAAATGCCCAGATAGGGTCCTCATCTCCCGACCTGTCTACACCATCGTTCTCGGATACACCAAAGGCGATACGCTTACTCTTCGGTCATTCGCTTGCCAAGGAGCTATTGAACGCTCAACTATCCTCTGCGGACAAGACGCCTTCAGTCGATGAAAGCAACACCACTGTGGACGACCCAGAAGCATGGACTGCGACAACATACTTCACAAACGTTAACTATCAAGCCAAAAAGACGACTTTTCTCCTCTTCATTAACCGTATGTGCACGTTTTTGAGCGTTATCCCCCCGACTCAAACTCCTACAGATCGCCTGGTTGAGTCACCTCGCACTAAACGAGCTCTGGAATCAGTGTACAGCGGTATTCTCCCTAAAGGAACTTTTCCCTTCATCTATCTAAGGTTTGACTGATGTTCTCTGCGATGAATATGACCCTAACATGTTTGTTCAGCCTACAAATTGATCCTCGCTCTGTGGACGTCAACGTACACCCAGCCAAACAGGAAGTCCATTTCCTCAACGAAGAAGCCATAATCGAGCGCATTGCTGATGGTATAACGGAGGCACTTGCAGCACAGAGCAATTCACGAGCGTTCCAGTATCAAGTCTGCTTCATTTCCTATCCGATCGCGCCTCGACGTTGATCGTTAACACAGACCCTTCTGACTGGCGGCGTGGCAAGCGAGAACCAACTTTCACTTAAAAAACGAAAAACCAAGGACCGAGACAGCCAGCAGGAAGATGGGGAAGAGGACGAGCTCAGCAAGGAGGAAACCCCGAATGTCGCGTCTGGCTGTTAGTGTCACTCTTCTTCAGGTGGTTTTGCCTCGGTTGACAAGAGGGACGCAGCTAGCGACGTACAGCGTAAGACCTACTCACAACACAAAGTTCGCACATCCCTCAAAGACCGAACCCTTGATTCGATGTTTCCGGTGGCGAACCCTGCTCAAATGGGGAGTCCCGGAAAAGGAAAGGGCAAGGTGCAGGACGTGTCTGTCGGGAACAGCAAGCTTCGCGAGATCAGAGAGTCGGAATGTTTCCTGAACTCGATAGTCAAGCTAAGGCAACGAATCGAGAAGGGGAAACATCGACGTGTGTCTCGTTCTCCCTTGAAAGAGTGATTCACCTTTTGATCGTCTTCTTTGTAGACCTCGCGGAGATCCTGGAGACTCACACATTCGTCGGTATCGTTGACCTGCACAAGAGCCTTTCTGTCATACAACACTCGACTAAACTGTACCTTATCAATCATAACGCCCTCGCGTGAGCCGAACCAACTTTCCAACTCAAAGTCGTTGCTCTGATGCAGAAGGCGCAGAGAAGAACTTTTTTACCAGTTGGGCGTCCGCCAATTCGGCGATTTCAGTCGAATGAAACTCGAACCACCACCGTCTTTACGGACCCTTGTCTCAATTGCAGTCAAGGCGGAGGATGAAATTGAGGCTGTTAAGCTCACGAAATCGGATATTGTAGACGTCAGTGGCATCCATTCTTCCCGTTTGTTTCCCCTTTCCAGTCACTCACTTGACCTTGACTAAAGCGAATCGTTGCTATCCTCATGGAACGGCGAGAAATGCTTGCAGAGTACTTTTCCCTCAACATCAGTGAAGACGGTTTAGTGGAGAGTCTACCCATGCTTTTGCGGGATTACACTCCAAGTCTTGATCATCTCCCAGAATTCTTGATGCGACTCGGACCACAGGTGATTCAACTTCCTCCTTGATCATCACCAGCCCGAAGGTTAACATATGCTAATTAGGTGAACTGGACATCTGAGATGGAATGCTTTGACACGTTCTTTCGAGAGCTCGCCTACTTTTACACACCCGGTCCTCCAGTTCATTCGTCTACGACTGGAGGAGTAGTATCGAACGATGCCGATCCTGATTCTGATGCCAATGGGGACGTGGACGAGGAGGATTTTGGAGCCAACGCGGAGCGCTGGCAACTGCAGCACGTTTTATTTCCAGCCATACGGCGTTACCTGATCCCGCCAAAATCCTTATTGGTCAGGGATGTTGTCCAGGTCGCCAACCTGCCAGACCTTTACAAGGTTTTCGAACGATGCTGAAGAATGTGTTCGCCTTTGTATACACACTCAGCCTATATTTCGAATATCACTCGAGAAGTCGAATACGTTCAACGCTCTACTCAACACCCTACTTTTTCACAACTGCATAGATTTCCTTCAAAATTTCGGCGTTGTCTTCTTCGACGGCTTTGCGGCTGGCAAGCAATTCAGTAACACGACTTGGGACATAATGCATCATGTCTATTACCGAATATTTCCCTTTTCCTAATCACAAAGCAGGCATTTTAACCAGGGAACGCATGACAACCCACAAACTTACATTATTCCTTGCGAGGGTTCCCGTTGCCACGACCACGATCTGCCTGGGGTCGTCGATCTTCTCGTGAGGGAACAAGTGACCATTGAACTTTGCGAGTTTTTGAATGATCCTTTCCTTGAGGATCGTCTCGTCTTCTTTGGTGACAAGCGGCTTGACGGCCTCGATGAAGAGGACTGGAGCAGGTTTGTAGTGCCCGACGACGACGCAACCGCGGACTAGGTCCGCGCAGAGCAATAACACATTGTCCTCGATCGACCTGTCGAGGGAAGTTACTTTTTAAACAGAAATGTTTTTCAACGAATATAATACTCACTTCGTGTCGCAGAAGGACAAAGAGAATCCCGTGCGTATCCAGTCGTCACCTCGTCCGCCTAAAACGAATGACGCCACTCAGTCGTCTGCAGTACCAGAGATAGAGCGACTTGCGGAAAGCAAAATATCCTGGGGATGTTTCCTCGAAGAGATCGCCGGTAATGTGGCCATCAGGTCGACTACGGACCGACGGGTGAGGGCAGTTGTCTGAGGTTTCCGGCACGAAGAAGTCACAAAGGTTGCCCCCTTTGACTCGTTTCTCGACGTCACCATCAAGGTTCGCGCCTTCAAGGTCATTTCGGGGGATAAGATTGACCTTCATCCCCGTGATAGGACGCATGTTCGGAAGTGTTGACGGTTCAATGTCCGAGATCAGGCAGCACGCTGACATCATGCAATGATGAGTTACCCCCATGGAACGTGAAGCGGAACAAGCTCACCCGTTTCGGTGGTTGCATACATCGCCTATCCATTTCGAGTCAGCCATCAGACCTGGTGATGAGATGGTGATACGAACGGCAACAGGGAGCTTCTGTTCCAAAATCCATGCTTCGTCTTCGGGGTTCAACGACGCACCAGTATATGTGATCTGGGACATGTTCCGAAGTGCGTACAAGACCTCATCACTCTTTCGAGCAGCGTTGAGAAGGTTGGAAAGCCGCGGCCCATATAGCAACATCGCGTTCATACCCTCCTTGATCATCGCGAGCAACTCGTCAGAGTCGAAGTTGGGTTTTGATTGCTGGATCATAGCGGAACCTTGCCAGGGCAACAGATTGATCACTGGAGTTGGGAACGGTCAGTCAATTGTGTTATGGAAATTTGTGTAGTGCTTTCTGACTGGTTGCTGATCCAACATTGGCGAACGACCCAAGATTGTTGAACATCGGCTGCCCTTTGAATGGGCGTTGCCAAATTCCAGGCCACTCGATTTGAGCTTGACACTTGATCCATTTGTGAGTTTGTATGATGGGTTTTGGACGACCTGAGGTTGTTCCGCTTGTGAAGAAAATCATTGCCGGATCAGCATCTTTGATATCTGAAAGATCTGGGAGTGTCAACGTTTCGGGAAGCATTGGCAGGGTGTGAACGTCCTTGAGCACCAAGCGCGGGATACCAAGATCGTAGGCAGCAAGTTCAGAGAAGTATTTGTCGTATATAATGACTTTCGCCCCATTGCCGCTCAAAAGCTCTCGAATCACCGCAGCACTCCGCGGCATGTCGAGGTTGAATACCTGTGGGACAAAACCTCCTCGCACCAGGGAATAGATATGAACCAGATCCTCGTAGTGCCTTCCAGTGAGCCTGAAGGAGTTGTGGCGGAAATAACCTTGATATGGAACACCAATCAACGCACCTGATACCAACAACATCGTTCGGAGAAACCTCATATACACTTAGGCAGTTCACCCAATACGCAGCCGTTTTCTTCAAATCTTCTGCGAAATCTTGATATGTGATTGTCTTGTATGTTGGTGCCGAAGCAGTCCCCACATAACTTTTCATCAACGTCTGCGATGCATGTGTTTCTAGACCATCGAGAATGGGTATCATAAAATGGGAGGCCATATCGCGAGAGGGTAGATTGGGTTATCAGGTAGATTGGGTTATCAGGAAAAAGCCCTTCCTTGTTCGCTTTTACTGTGCCACGAAGCCTGGTCTATTTCCGACTTGTTGGGATAACGCCCCTACGGACAAACTTCTCTTTTATCTTCTTTCGGCGGTTGCCTCACGAGCATCCTATTTTCTACCTTACACAACTAACATACCTGTAAATAGTCTGAACCACGCATGAACAGGTATATTATCAGTTGTCTACCTACGCGTTCGACACTGAGTCTCACGCATTAACAGGTTATGGGCCCCGTTGCGTTTTAAAGGAGCCTTAATCGAACACGAAATCGCAACTCAAGCATTTTACATCAATACACACCCACGCCAACAATACACTACCTTCACTTGACATAAATGGCAACGACACAACCTACAACTACATCTGGCGCGCAGCCGCCGATATTCTCCGACGCGGACTGTTTCGACAGAACGAATTGGATCGCGTGGTCGAGTACTATACTCGCAGCCGCTCGCATAAAAGGAGTACTTGGGTATCTTGATGGCACTTCCAAAGCCGTGAGCGGAACAAATGTCCCATTATCCACGACGACGGCCATCACACCCGAGTCAGAATCCGAGTCTGCTACTACGAGGACACCTCCACCACGAACCGAAGTCACGGTTGTGGCACCACAATCGACACATTAGACATCGCGCACTCCGTCGCCAGAAGAATGGGAGTTTAGAGACGCGTGGACAAAGGGTTTGATCCAATACAACGTGAAGAACCCTATCAGTCTTGGAGTTAATTTGGGAGGTACTGCAGCAGAGGCGTGGTCGTCACTCACGGAGCAATATAAACCGGTATCGGAGGCTGCATCTTGCAGCGAGTTGGTGCTGATCGGCGCTGCGAAATTCATGCTACACGTTTCGGATGCAATAGCCCTGTTGTGAGGGGGTAATTTCGCCGGCGTTGAAGTTGCAATTTCTCCAGGTCACGTCCGCCCTTCAACCGCTGGCAACATTGCAGATTCAGTGGCGGTTAAAGCTGAACTTCATTGTCAGAGAAGGAGCTAAGCTGCGATAGAGCTACTCCTCGGGATATACATCTATTCTCTATCGCCTCACCGAATAGATCATTTCTTCACGACTTCATAAATCTCCTTCAGAATTTCGGCGTTATCGTCCTCGACCGCCTTGCGACTGCGAAGACAAATCAGCTTGAATTGAAACAGGATTGTGTAGAGACCGTACCGAATGTTTCCTTTTTCCTAAAATACGAGAAGGATCGATAAGCAACGGATTCACGTAACGAGGCAGGACATCGACATACCCCAGTTCGTGCGAGGCTTCCCGGGGCGGCGATGACAACTTGCCTCGGGTCGTCGATTCTCTCATGAAGAAGCAATGTGCTACTGAACTTGGCGAGTTGACGAATTATTGCTTCCTTCAGAATTGTTTCCGCCTCCTTGTTCTCGATTGGTGCAACAGTCTCAATGACAAGTACTGGTGCGGGTTTGCGATGACCGACGACGACACAACTGCGGACCAAATTGGCGCAGTGCAGCAGGACGTTATCCTCGATTGACCTGGTTATTTCGAGGTTCAAGCAGGAACGTTGCAGGTGAACGGCAGAGAAACTGACTTCGTGTCGCAGAAACAGTGCCCCGCCCCTGTGCGGATCCAATCGTCACTACGTCCCCCTGTCAAAACGCGTCGTCAGGGCGTTAAAGCATCAGCGGCACAGTGAAATAACCATACGGAATGCATAGAATCCCGGTGACGTTTCCTCGAACAGATCGCCTGTAATATGCCCATCGGGTCGGTTCCGAAGAGACGGATCTGGGCAATTATCGGAAGTGTCTGGAACAAAGAAGTCGTACAAGGCGCCTCCTTGTGCCCGCCTCTCTACGTCGCCATCCAAGGCCGCTGGGTCCACTCTACCTCTAGGAATGAAATTGACATGCATGCCTTTAATGACGCGCATATTGGGAAGGGTGGAAGGCTCGAGCTCTGAGATCAAGCAACACGCTGAAGCAGGTTTGTTGGTCGCCATCAGGACGAAAAATGGGGCAAACACACCTGTTTCCGTCGTAGCATACAATACCTTCCCATGGTTGATTAGTACACTCGAAACAGCTGGCAATGTGAGAACTTACAGCAACAGGAAGTTTCTGTTCCAATATCCATGCCTCGTCCTCAGGGTTCAAGGACACGCCCGTGTATGTGATCTGCGACATGTTTCTCATCGCGGAAAGGACTTCGTTGTTCGTTCGAGCAACCTGAAGGAGCTTTGACAGCCAAGGCGCATATAACAGCATGGCATTCAAGCCTTCTTTTATCATTGCAAGGAATTCATGGGCTTCAAAATCCGGTTTGGGTTGTTGTATACATGCCGCGCCGGACCACGAAAGATAGTTGATGGCTGAAAACATGGTTGGTTCTTGTGCATTTACCTAGAAGGGAGTACTCACTCGTCGCAGACCCGACATTCGCAAAATTTCCGATGTTGTTGAACACTGCTTGTCCTCCGAAAGGTCGCTGCCAGGTCCCTGGCCATTGGACCTGGGATTGGGAGATTGCCCATCTGTGTGACTGGATAATGGGTTTCGGACGACCTGAGGTAGTTCCACTAGTGAAGAAAATGATAGCAGGATCGGTATCTGCTACGTCGGGCAGTTCTGGAAGGCTTGATGTTGCTGCCAGTGGTGGGAGGGCTTGAACGTCAACGAGCTTGGCAGATGAAACACCGAGATCTTTGACAATTTCGGAGAAGTATTCGTCGTATAGGACAATGTTAGCACCATTGTTTTCGAGAAGTTCTCGAATAATCATGGGGCCTATTGGCACCATGAAAACGCTGAAGAGCTGTGGAACGTAGCCCGCCCGCGCTAGTGCGTAAACGTGGACGAGGTCTTCATATTGTTTTCCTGTCAACCTGATAGTACAAAGTTAAACACAGCAAGCGAGTTTTTCTGGAACAAGACAAACCATAACCCGACGACCTCATTCTGAGCAATGCCACGCGAAGATAGAAAATTCGCCCAATAGCCTGCGGTTTTATTGAGGTCGTCGATAAAGTCTTGGTAGGTTATTGCTCTCCAAGCAGGTTTCGAGGGTGTTCCGATGTATCGCTTCATTAGCAATTCGGATGCGTTCCTCTTAAGGCTGGTAAGGACCGGAGTCATGAAGTGTGATGACATCCTGAGAAGAATATCGGGAATGAGGGCTAAAGATGGGTGTTTGCGTTGCTTCGACGGAACCTAGTTAAGGCCCTCTTTATATCGCAGTGCTGCCGTGACCAAGAATAGACAAGGAAAAGCTTCCAGCAGAAATCACGACGGACTCCTACTCGCGTACCGGTAGACAGATGGGAGTCGAGATAGTACACGCTCCACTGATGTTCTATGGAACTAACGACGTTTCAAATCAAAGTAAGGTTGAATTACACTGAGCTTCGTATTAGCGCCCGTCACGTTGTCAATGTTGTGTCGTTCCCATATCACAACTCCGGTGGGAGTGGAGAGACTCGGTGATTGAAGGAGCCAACTCTAGGCTAAAAAATGAGGTAAATTGATCGAGGCTTCGTTGCATACACGGACGTCAACTCACTATCGTAGGGTGGCTGAAAGCGTGTCCTCTTGTGGCCCCTGCGCAGTACAAGATGGAAGAAGCCTTATCTCCGGTGATAAGTCGGGATATAAATCTCTCCATCATGATGCTGATGCATGAGATAGAGAACGAATCTGGAACCTCCCTGTTGTCTAATTGGTTCTCAAAGCTTGAGTTGGTGAATTCAGAAAGTTGTTAGGCGAAACTTCGTATAGTCTATCTGAAATCACATTATATTCAAGGCATCCGTGCGTGAGATGGCCAACCGTTCTGTTGCGAAGTTGCGCACATAGTTCTTCGCCAGATCCATGAGATTTCCGTCGTCGGATTACGATGTGGAAAGTCTCTCCTTGTGCTTACCATATCAGAAAGGTTTACAACGGCGGTGATTGGGGGGTGCATCTTTCAATCATCAGAGAAACGACAAACCTACCAATGGAGTCGAAGGTCGGCATTGTTCAACGCTCCCCCTGGTCAAGATCTGAAAGTGGGGGAAATAGACACGTCAGTGACCAGTGTGATTTTTGCGAATCGGACGAGATTGGAACCTCCCAACTTTCATCATTCCATTACTAGAAAATAGACTTAAGTGTTTTCGCGCGTTTGGTGAGGGGTACTTTTCAGAAATCAGAAGTTGTGGAGCGAAGCATTTGTGGTGCGTGTTCAGGTTACCGAGCCGGAGGAGTGGCCGCCCCGCCCGGAACATGTTCATGACACCCACCTCCGAATTTTGTTGGTAAACACCATCACGAACATTGTACGAGATCTTCTATTCCTCAAGAGTTCGAGCGGAGGGTCTAACGCTGCGCTTCAGGTCCATCTTGAGCATCGCAACGCCACGATTTGATCTCGACAGATCCAGTTGCGGGGTTTACCCAGGACTTCAACGCTCGATTCAAGGTCTTAGTCGGGAATAGGTTCTAGTAGGTAGATTCACTTCAAGAAAAGATATTATGTAGGATAACAAGCCCCAACGGCACAAATCCAGTCTGCTCCGCTACAACCCCTTCATTTCTTGACTACTGCATAGATTTCTTTTAAGACCTCGGCATGGTCATCCTCAACCGCCTTGCGACTACGAAAAATCAGTAAATTAGTTCTAGTCCTGCAAAAAACTCATCTCAGTCTTACCGGATATTTCCCTTTTCCTACAACACAGGGCAATTCGGTAAGTCGACGTTTTCCAATCACCAAGATCAAGGACTTACTTTTGTTCGGGGGAGACTTCCTGTAGCCGCAATGATGATCTGCCTCGGGTCATCGATTCTCTCGTGAAGGAATAACGAGTTGTTGAACTTTGTGAGTTGACGAATTATCCCTTCCTTGAGAATTGTTTCTGCTTCCTTGTTCTCGATGACATTGACGGTCTCAACGACGAGAACCGGAGCGGGTTTGTAGTGGCCGACAACTACGCAGTTGCGAACTAGATCCGCACAGTGCAGCAGGACGTTATCTTCGATCGACCTAGAGGTTTCGACATCAACATTAAGGACACAACCAGTACTTAATAGGAACGTCTGAACTGACTTGGTGTCGCAGAAACTAAATGTGATTCCTGTACGAATCCAATCGTCGCTCCGCCCACCTGATCAGGCATATTATGAGGCCCTCGAAACGCCAAAGCTTCGTGAAACTGGCTTACGGAAAGCGTAGAATCCCGGCGACGTTTCCTCAAACAAATCACCAGTAACGTGACCATTTGGCCGATTCCTAATGGTCGGGTCTGGACAGTTGTCGGAGGTATCTGGCACGAAAAAGTCGAATAAATCTCCTCCCTGGGCTCTCTTCTCGACATTTCCGTCCAAGGCCGCCTTGTCGACTCTGCCTCTGGGAATGAGCTCGACCTTCATGCCTGTGATAACGCGCATGTTCGGAAGCGTAGAAGGCTCGACCTCTGAGATCATGCAACACGCTAAGACACATCAGTTTGGACATCGTACAAACAAAACAAAAAGACGTTGTCCTACCTGCTTCCGTTGTCGCGTATAGTACCTATCCGTCAAAAAGTCAGCAAACATTCCCGTGTCTGACGATGCGGAGACGTACAGCGACTGGCAGCTTTTGCTCCGATATCCAAGCTTCGTCTTCTGGATTCAGTGATACGCCAGTGTATGTGATCTGGACCATGTTTTTCATCGCAGTGAGCACCTCGTTGTTCGTCCGAGCAACATTCAGCAGGTTTGAGAGCCAAGGTGCATACAGCAACATTGCATTCAAACCTTCCTTGATCATCGCCAAGAACTCATCAGCGTCAAAGTTAGGCTTTGGTTGTTGTATACAAGCTGCGCCAGACCACGAAAGGAAGTTGATGGCTGGGGGTTGTGGAATGTCAGGGTCCTCATTCTCCAAACTTCGTCGAAACCCATTCACTCACCAGTCGCAGACCCGACGTTCGAAAAAGATCCCAAGTTGTTGAACACTGCTTGTCCTTTGAACGGTCGTTGCCAAATTCCAGGCCATTGAACCTGGGCTTGACATCGTGCCCACCTATGCGATTGGATGATGGGTTTTGGGCGGCCTGAGGTTGTCCCACTGGTGAAAAAGATGATGGCGGGATCGGTATCTTTGACCTCGGGCAGGTCTGGGAGCTTCGATGTCGAGGGAAGTGAAGGGAGAGCCTGAACGTCCACAAGCTTCGCATATGGCACCCCAAGATCGTGTACAACGATTTCGGAGAAATAATGGTCATAGAGGACAATTTTAGCACCATTTTCKGCYAAAAGGTCCCGAATAACTGCGGGACCTTGTGGCGACATGAAGATGTTGAAGACTTGTGGAACGTAGCCCGCCCGAGCCAGAGAGTATATCTGGACGAGGTCTTCATACTGTTTCCCTGTCAACCTGATGCAACCGCGTTAACCGCCACATATGAGCGTTTGGCAGAACAAGCGTACCATATTCCGACTACGTCATTCTGCGCAATCCCACGCGAGGAAAGGAGGTTTGACCAGTACGCCGTCGTTTTATTCAGGTCATCAATGAAGTCCTGAAAGAAGATCTTCTTCCATGCAGGGTTGGAAGGCGTTCCGATGTACCGCTTCATCAACAGCTTTGATGAGTGCTTCTCTAGCCCGACGAGAATTGGTGTCATGAAGTGTGAAGCCATGGTAATGGTGGAGAGGTGAAATCGACCGTCCAGTATATTTCGGTGAATTTAGACAATGCGACCTTTATATCTCCCAAGATTCGCAAAAGACTGGCTGATG
>CEMH01204040.1:51496-67640 GCA_001179725.1 Macrocystidia cucumis | reverse complement strand
GATACTAATTCGCCATGAGTAAATAAGGTTCGATTTGTGGTTTTGATATGCGATGATATTGCTGAAGATGCTGAAGATGCTAGAGTTTGGATGACAGAAGGCCGTGAATAGAGGTCGCGGAAACCAAGAAGTCGGAATTAAAAGCCAGTTCAGACAAGGGTAATCATGACAGTGTGCTGTGATCCACCAGTATCCCGCTGATCCGGTTATAAACTGATTCCGGGTATTGTCTATAAAAAGAGTGGGGTGTTACAGTCGACGACAAAAAGAGAAAGAAAAGGCACGAACCTAGCTCTCAGACGTTCAAGGAGTTCTAAAGCGCCAGCTCGATTGCCTGCTCCCAATTCTGCTCGAATCATCGTTTCCCAAGTAGACGGCTGCAAAGACAAAAAAAAAGGTCAATGTCAATGCTAGGAAAATCATCATGGACGCTCTGACACGGACCTCACGATAAACTGGGGCCATGTAATCAACGGTTCGCGAAGTCTCAGGATCATGTGGCGCATGGTTGTTCGGTGCCGCTACTCCCTCCGCAGGATCCGCTAACGACTCAAAGATACCTCTTGCATGCTCCAAATCCCCGACATTCGCGTATCCTTTAATCAAGAAATTCGCGATATACGCTGTCATGTGGACCCCGAGCGCGTTCATCTTGTTGATATATTCCGGCATCAGGTCGGTGCGGTGTAAAGCGGCGAGTACGTTGATCATCGCCTCAAACACGACGGCATCCGGTGCTTGCGCGCGGGGATAGTACGAGGGAATCGCGTCGAAAGTCGCGATAGCCTTTTCAAGGTCCTTCTGCACGCATCCATATGCATTGATGAGAGAAGCGAAATGTGTCCCTTGGATAACAACACTTTTGTCGGCGAGAAGCGCGTGGAAGACGCCCTCCATGGCGGGGATATCAATAGGTTCGATTGCGCCATAAGCATCCATCAAAAGCTGCGCAATGCAGATCAGCACTTATCATACCATTAAAAAAAGGTGAAAAACTCACTTTGTACGTATGCGCGGTTGGTGAAACACCTGCCGCCTTGAGCTGGTCAAAGAAGTACAACGCCCGTTCCCGATTAGGTTTCGTGGTAGTGTAGAGCTGCATCATGGTGTTGAACGGTGGGACACGAGCCTTGAACTTGGGAGCCTTGATCATTTCCGCAAACAAAATCTCCGCACTCTGAACATCGCCTACTCGCGCGCATGCTCCAATGACGGCGCCGTATGTGATCGAGGATGGGTAAATACGGTTGGCTTTCATCTGCTGGAAGAGCTCGAGAGCGTAATCGGCCTTGCGCGCCTTCGCCAGTTTGGAAATGATATTGTTGTAGAGGTACTGATTAGGAGCGATCCCATGCATCTGCGACTCTTGGAACAACGTCATAGCATTGGAGGTGTCGTCTGTGGTGTCCTTGACGTATAAGATCAGAGCGCCATAGGCGTCCGCGGTCGGCGCGCCTCCTTGCTCGAGAATCCGTTGGCGATGAACGTGGGCCATATCGACGTCACCCGCATGGGCCAAAGCAATGATCATACTGTCCTCGATCATGTACCAAGACTCTGCTTGCCACTTTTTGTTGTTCTCGAGCGATTGGAGCACCCGCTGGGCAGCGGTGTACACCGTCCTCACTTCCGAAACCTGATTTGCACGTCCAAGAGCTTGGATGAGTCGGCCGATAGACAGAGGGGCTGGGGATTGACCAGCCGCGACGCCCCGTTCGAAAAGTCTCAAGGCCTCCAAAACAAGGTCCCGGGGGGATCCTGCCGACCGCGATTGCAACTTCTTCATCAGGATCTCGTCCATGCTCCTAGTGAGACGGGGGTCAACGACAAGTTCTTGTGAGTCTCCGAGGTAGACTTCAGAAACCGAAGTCGGGGGCGTGTCACTTCCCACTGAAGCTGTCTCGGACTGAGTCTCGTTCGATTCCTGTTGTAAGGCGGCGTACCCATGTTCACCAAGGAGGACGGAGAACGGGGCACCCAGACGGTCAATGACAAGTCTTGCCTCCAAAAGGCCATGTTGTGACACAAGGGCCGCGACGATACGACGTACGAGATCAACGTTGAGGGTGCTAAACGAAAGTTGGGCTTGGGAAAGTTCTTCGAGCACGGCGGTGAGGTCTCCGAAGGTGAAACCTGGAACGACGGGGAGTGTAACACCTTGAGCGAGTGCCTCTTCAAGGTCTAGTGCGGCCTGAATTACGAGTTCGCGATCCTTCGGTGCTAAATCCGCAACAACCAACGACCCCCCGCTGTTTCCAACGAAGAAAGATTGGACTAGGGAGGCTTGGGTATCGAGAGATGTCGGCAGGTGAATTTCCCGTCCGAGTTTAATAAGATCCGAAACCACTCCGAATGGAAGAGCACTGCCGGTGGCCTGCGCAGCGTCGAAAAGCTTGGTGGAATAGATACTGTATTGCTGAACGACCGAGTTTGCGACGGCAGTGAGTGCCGAATGGCTCAACTGGTGCTCCACCAACCTCCTCGTTTGCATTCCAACAAATTCCGAAAGCACCACCAAACTCTCCGCAAACATCCCTCGCCTCATATATTCTTGCCAAATCTCGCGATGCATAGCGGCCTTTTGGTCAAGCGGCAGGTTTCCGAGCCACTCAAAGTGGTGTAAGACGACGGGGTTTCCTGGCGCTGCGGTGGCGGGAGGGTCCGCAAGAACTGTGTCGCGAAGGAAAAGCAGGATCTCATGCGCCTGAGCATCGTCCAGCTCAGGAACACGTTTCATGTTGGTGATATGCACGAGCGAGCGATCCGAGTAGCGCATTTTGTAGTGTCGGTTTTGAGAGATTTCCTGCAAAAGGTTGCAAAACACTCGATTAAGGTCATCAACCATAGCGTTCGCTGCGAGCGCCTCCATCACCGTGGTGAAAGCAACGTGGTCAGGTTTGATCGCTGAGACATTATGGTGAGAGGCCCATGGCTCGCCATTCCATTCGTGACCTTGTTCCAACAGACGATCGAACCAAATGAGTGCGGTCGCAACATCTCCCGATTGGCAGAACCCGGTGAGAACTGTAGTGAAAGTGGAAGAGGATGGGGGTGGAAGATCGGATGTTCCTTCTGAGGATGCCGCCCGGATCATTTGTTCGAGGAAACCCACGCCCTTTTCCGGTTGGCCAGCGTGGAAGTACACCTCTATCATCTGATTGCAGAGCTGTTGCCGAGTTCGTTGAATACTGACTTCTTGAGAATCCAGGCCATCCGTCAACAAAGCTTCGGAGGAGTTTTCATCCTCAACCTGGGAAGACCTATTCCGGGTGGCCTCGAGGTATTCTTTGAATACTTCTTCAGGACGAGTCACATCTTTGGGATCGGCGCGCATGTATGCCAGCATGAGATATTTGTAGGCAACATCAGAAGGTTTGAACTCGTTCCGGCGTTCGAGTTGAGCAAAGACGTGAATTGCGCTGGGGACGTTGCTGTGGTGAGCGGCTGAGCGTAACAGGGCAAGGTAGGTGCTTAATGGCACCCCGCGATTCCCGGAAAGACTCAAGGCAGCCTCGAAAAGGGACATGGCTGACCCAAAGTTGTTTTCCTGCTCGAGCTTGGCGATAGATGCTTCGTCGGCTGCGATCGTGCGCGTCATGACATCGATGCTGGCGGGGTCTTGGGCGTCTGATCCGCTCATGTACGCCTTGAAGGCTTCCCGTCGTTTGATCCGGATTCGACTTGCATGAATTGAGCGTTGGACTTCGTTGTCTCGGGCCGTCAGGGCGTAGATGAGGATGGAATAAGTTTTTGGATCAGGGAGAATGGAGTGTTTGAGCATAGCATTGTACGTGTCCAGAAGGAAATTGAGAGGTTCGACCGATTTACGCGTTTCGTGTATCGCTTCGAGAGCAGCATTGAATTCAAGAGCGGAGGGGGTAGTCGCTCCGGTATCTGCGTCCTGCAGGAACTTGTGTACAGCCGAGGCAACGACAGAAGCATCTTTGGATTCACGAGCTGCAAGGAGAGAAAGGTGGTGTTCCGAAGGAACTGGAGAGGGTACACGGAACGGAGAAGCACTTCTCGACCTTGCCGACGGTGTCGAGGGGCGGGAAGTTGGTCTTGAACGGGCCACCTCGGGTTGAACGTCTTCGATCTGACCACCAGGGAAGACCCCTTCCAAACCTTCCAACGAAGGAGAGGGTATTGAGGTGGAATTGCGACGGACAAGAGCGGGTTGAGATTTTTCGCCGACGGAGGATAAAGATGATGGAGTGTCAGAGGATGAAGGCTGAGCAAACGCGTGTCGAGACCGTGCATGCTGTTGAACGGATTTGAGCACGCCCATTGTTTCCCCGCGGTCCCGACGATCCTGACCACTCATGGATAGACTATGACTACGCATACGTGGTCTGTTGGGGGCCTTGATAGGCAAGCGTCGCACGATGACTTCATCACTATCATCAAGTTGGGTTGCGACATCTTGTGAGGTGATGAGATTTGCTTGGGTCACGGCCCGCGAAGCGCCCTGCTCCGAATGTATCAGCAAAATAGTTGAGAAAAAGCAAAAAAAAAAGTGGAGAAAAGATGACTCACGGCATAACCGGAATGGAAACGACTTCCAGCATTATATTTTGGACCACCTGGACCTGGGCCATTATTACCCCAATTTGAACCCGAGCCGCCTGAAGGACCTGCAGATGAAGTTGACTGCAATTGCCAAACATTTCGAATAGCAAGAGTCTGATTTTGGACTGCAGCCGCAGCTCTAGTTGTGGTATGTAAAAGAGTTGTTGCGACCTTGGGCAGCATGATAATGCCCAATGAAAATGGCGATTAAAATGAGTGGAATAAACTGAAGAGGGGAAAGATACGCGAAGATGCGCATATAGTTTGCAGCTATGTACGTTGGGCCGTTAGCTTTCGTGTTTCGGCATCAACTCGGCATCAAATTTTTTCGCTGGTTCGGGTATTCCCGGCTCACTCTTCGTATCCTCTCGGGTTCAGTCATCGCCTTTGAGTCCGTGTCAATTCCGACAAAATCGTAGAGTTTATACTTATATATCGCAGGTCATCCACTGCTGCTTTCTCTCATACATTCGTTTTGTATATCATTGGGCGAAATAGAGCCTGTGCCTGATTCGATCATCGACGGTGACAATTTTACAAATAACAAACCACCTGCCTTGTGGTTGTCCAGGACAGCACTGACTTGACGATTGTCCAGACAGCGGTCACTATCGTGGCTTTGAAACCACGCGAGAGTTCACAGCGCTGTTCCTTAAGGTCGCAAAGTTGTGTGCAACGGTGCTCATCCTCTTTGGTTCAGGAACAATGCAGGGTGTCAAGTACGTACTGATTATTGACAGCCATCGCTCAAGACAATCAGCTCCGCAAGCGCCCAATAATTCGACGCTTTAGATAAAGTGTCGATGTGTTCCTCAAGTGTTAGAATCTTGCACGGAACAGAATAGAGGAACGTTGTAGTTCAAGGTAAACTCTGGAAAGGACATACAAGGCACCAAGGTCCTGTACAAAGCAAATCCCCTTCATCGTAAATCATGAAACCGAGATTGGAACCGAATACTCTCGGCAGCGACTGACATGGACTTTCCTCCCCTTCCACGAGGCCCCATTTCGACCACTCGTTTTCCACCAAAGAACGCCCCTGCTCCGTTTGTCCTGGGGAACTATTCCATTTCCCATGACCTGTTCATTTCAACACCGAATTCAGTTGCTCGCTTAAAACAGCAACTGTTAGTCACACTATAAAGAACGCACGACAGCAAACTTGGTTGTCTCTTTCACGACCCCCACGTCAGGTTTTCCCCTCACCTTCCTCCGTGTAAACGATGGGTGCGTTCGATAAGGTGTTGGGTGCGTCCAAAATCCTTTTTTTTGTGCATCAATCAGTGACCATAATGACATTCGAGCTAATTAGGGACTCTGCTCGTTGGGATAATATGTACGTTTCAACCAGTCCAAAAAAATTAATCCAAGTTGCTCACCTCCATCTCAGTCAATACTTACCTCTACGGAATCGTCACTTATCAGTTTGCGTCCTATTTTCATATAAGTGAGCGCTGTATTGCATGGTTACTGAATCAGTACCGACTTGAGAACACCCCCAGAGTTCAACGATCCTTTATGGGTGAAGTGAGTTTACTCGCTTCGTTCGTCTGCGAATCGCAACTCACTATACAGCTTGTCGCAGAGCAGTGGTGTTATTTCTGTTTCTGTTGGACACAGTCCATAGCATATCGCAAGTATATTTCTCGTCCGAGATCGAACAGTGGCATTGAATAATAAGGAACCTAGTGCGGTTTACCTTCTTTGGCAATTGTGGTGCGTGTCTATTCGAAACCGTGGACCATGTTTCCTGATTCTACCCTTGCAACAATAGTGTCGAAAACTACACAAATCCACCAGCTCTCGCCGGTATTCACCTTCCATAATCCTACCCTATTCCCGTCTCATACTTACCCCCAGTCACCTTTTGGCCACTCCCGTTTACACCAATCGCAATTGCGCTCTCTGCGTTTTGTACACAAACATTTCTCATCTATCGGTGAGTGACCATCATATTCCATAGCACCTCAAACATCAACCTTTCCCAAATAAATCAGTATATTCCGGCTCACCGCCAAACCGATCCCTTGTGCAATTATTCTCGTATTCTCAACAGCGTCTTGCGCCATGGGCTTAGCTTGTGGTGTCAAAGCGTGGCCAATGAAGCTGTATGTCCTCTGGTCCTTTATATCAGTATCCCTAATATATTCTTGTCATCAGCGTTAGCAGATTTTCCGAGCTAAATAACCTAGCGACCTACTGGCTCTCAATGCAAGTCGGAATCGATGCGGTTATAACTTGTAATTTTTTCCTACGTCTCCAGTGGTTCTGCATCTCATACTTTCGCCCTAGTCACTTTGATCGTCATTCTTCTCGACTCGCGGACAGGTTTTCACTCAACCGACACGGTGATCAATCGTTTAATCCGTGGCGTGATACAAACAGGTGAGCGTTCAGCGTACTCTCACAGCTACGCTCGGTCGCTAACTCCAGCACTACAGGCCTGCTGTGTGGCATCATTTCGATTTGCTCTCTGTACTTCTTCAAGACCCACCCCCAAACTAATTACTACAGCATGTTCGCTATCCCAATTGGACGAGTGTACACCAATGTATGTGATCTTGTTACATTCCAGACCTAGCACGCTGTTCTCACCTTCTCTTCCTCGTTCAGACCTTGATGGATACCCTTTTAGCTCGCGAAAGCCTCCGAGGCGTGTTCAGCGAACCAGTTCCTTCAGCCGTACGTCTATCCCTTCAACCTGCCATGTTTCTTCGATATCATTCTCATCCAGACGTAAATTATTCGAACCCAGGGCCCCACAGACACCTTGTTTAGCAGTCAGCCTGGTCTATTTCACAGCCAAACGG
This sequence comes from Macrocystidia cucumis, assembly GCA_001179725.1. Classification (NCBI taxonomy): domain Eukaryota; kingdom Fungi; phylum Basidiomycota; class Agaricomycetes; order Agaricales; family Macrocystidiaceae; genus Macrocystidia; species Macrocystidia cucumis. Next base: position 60,261 of record CEMH01204040.1, on the reverse strand, counting down.
GGCAAACGAATAGCATACAACTGCATGTCCGAACTAACCCATACACAACCACCGAGAACGACCTACAGCGACGCCCATCGAGTGAAGCTAAATACCTCAACCGCACACCGTCAAATGACATTTTCCCAAATTCACGGCGGAGTGTTGGAAAGGTCTGAGAGGTTCGCTCGTCCTTCGTGTCCTCACAGTGGATGGGGGAACTCGGGGCGAGGTTGGCTGTATTGTGTTTTGACAAGGTCGAGAAGGAGAAAGGCGAAGACGACTCAGACCGACAACGAAGCGAAAGAGATCGCTGTTGCGCAACCCATCCACCACAACAATTTCAGCGTCGCCTTCACACACACTACAAAAAGGAAGAGGAAACAATTTATATATATAATGACTCAGCGATTTGGATTCCCATTCTTTTCTTTTCTTTTCAACGAGGATGAAGCTCGTGTTGTGTTATCGTGATATTATTACTACATCCTCTGGATTACTATTTGGAACTTGTCCCTTCCTTTTTTGTTCCCGCCCCGTCTCTTTCCCCACTCTCTTTCTGACAATACCAACCATTTCGCTCAGGACCACATATCTCACCATGAGGAGCCCAATCTGGGTACTTACCCCAACTTCCAGTAGTCCATTCCAATGATGACCAGTTGAAAATACGAACCTTGAGAGGGTCAGGCGTTCAAGTGGGACAACCATGCTGGGAATTTGCTCCACTCCCCCCTTTTCCCCTCGTGCCAGTCTAATCGTATAATAGCATTATTACGTTGCCTACCCTACATCAATATCCGGTGGGAGCCATTGAGCGGCGGCGGCCTGGCATCGCAATGTATGAACTGACGAACAGCTCCTTGGAGCATCGTCCCTGACCTGATGAGTTGCGAGATCATGAGACAAAATGTCTGCTGTCGCTCGGCTTCAACAACGTTTCCCAGAAAGAAGTTCGACCCGAGATAACATTCCAGCTCAGCAGCCCACCGCACTTCTTTCAACCCACGCACCTGCAATTTTCAGTCTCTCAATAGAACTAAGCTTCCAATCCAATTAGGTTTATGTGCAAAGAGACCAAGAAGGCGCCGAAACCCCAAGAAGATATGACGACCTGCTGCATCCCGATTACTGTATATAAATAAAAATCCACCGTCTCTCAACCCTCCCCATGGGGTCCTCAATCAAGCCGGCTGACTTTCGCATGTCTTTGCGCTGAGTAGTCGCCCAACCCCTTTCGACTTTCGTCGGCAAGTATGCGCTTGAAAATGTATACCAGCAAGACAACCACACACCCAACGAAAATGAAGGCGTGGGTCGGATTGTTGGAGATATAACTCTCAATGCCCAGCATCTTCTTGTTCAGGTACTTGAGGAATAACAACGGTCAAGAAGAAAATCGATAGGAGCGCAGATAATGAGGACTCACCCTAGCGCCTCGTTCAACAACATTCTCAGAATATTTTGTTTTGAGTTTCCCAGCAACAGCCGCTTCTACTGCAGCAAACATGCTGGACGATGTATACTTGATCGGCGCACCTGTGGCGTCTCTATCAAAGTAGATAAGATTCTAAAAGGGAAGAAACACCAAACTGGTCAGTTTTCCACTGCAACTCTATCAAGCAGAAAACTCACCTGGTGATCAGTGATGACAACAGCCACCTCCGCCTCCCCCTTCTTAATGCCATACATACTCTTCATCCAATCGCCCCACCTCTCAGAATCCATCCAGGCGAATATCACTTCCCTTTCCTCGTCCTTCCCAAAACGACTAGTCTGCTTCACCCACCCACTTCCACCTGTCCTGACCCTCCACTTGGACCCCACATCCCTCATCTTCTCTGCGACCTTCTCTCGCTCTTTACCGTCTACAGCGATAATTACAACAAGCGGCGTTTCGAGGGCATTCATGACGCTTTGAAAGGTGTCCTGCGTCAGCTCGATCGTTGTGGGCAGGCGGTGAGAGAGGAGCCATTTCCGGATTTCGTCAGAACTAGAGGATGACAGCGGCAGCTTTGCAGCCGGGGCGCGAGCATCTTGGTCTTTGAAGACGAGAAGTGCCTGTGTCCCAACAGGAACATCGAACCGCGAGAATAGCGCGGGAGAGGAAGAAGCAAGGACAGAAGGAGTGCCGAGCAGCGGCACCGCTGCGTCCCCCACGATCACCTGTAACAAGTTGTAGTTTATAACGTTAAACGCGACGAACTGCCAATTAGCTCACCATTGAAGAGACATCCGATTCAGGGTGCAGCAACAGATACACGACTTGCTCGTCTTTGATATGGGCCTCTAGCTCGTCCACACTGTTGACCGGCAACACTCCCGCCGAACTAGCTTTCTCCGCAAACGCCTTGAGTTGATCCAATTTCCTGCCTCCCGAATACTCCTCCGTCACCTTTGCGTCGCCCTGTCCGTTGAAAAAGACTAAAGTCGGGTACCCCTTCACGTTGTTTTGCGCACAAAGGTCCTTGTGGTCTTCACAGTCCACTTGCGCAACGTTCAATTTCCCTTGCATATTCAACGCAAGCTGTTTCCACGTCGGCGCAAGTTTTTTGCAATGGCCGCACCATGGAGCGTAGAACTTGACAAACGTAGGTCCTTGAGCGAGGACGCTGGTAAAATTGTCGCCGGTAAGAACTTGGACCGCTCCGTCCTTGTTGAGTACGCGCGTTGTTTTTGTTTTTGTAGCGCTGGCAGCGATGTTGTCAACTTTTACGGGTTTCTCATCAGAGTCGACAGAAGGTGTAGGGGTGGGGGTGGCCTCGGTTGCGGCAGTGGCTCCAGCGTTCTCTTCTGTGGCCAGTTCAGAGGCCGGGATATACGGGTCAAGATACATGTGAAGTGCTTCCAGTGTCCTTTTGCCTTGGTATTGGTCCGTCAGCTTGCCGTTTTGAAAGAGCGTCATCTGTGGGTATCCCTCCACCCCATTTTCTGTACATAGATCTGCAGGCAAAGGTCTGAGGACAAATGATCCAGAACGAAGAATTGCTTACTCACCTCCATACATTAAACAATCCACCTGTGCCAACTTCACGCTCTTGGTTTTGGCTTCGACTTCAGCGACGAATTTTTGCCAGGTGGGTGCAAATTTTGTACAGTGGGGACAAGAAGGGGAAAAGTGTTCTATAAACCATGTCCCCTCAGCTATAGATTGTTGAAAGTTTTGTGGTGTTAGTTGTAGGCTTTGTGCAATAGGCAAAGCAGCTGTCGCCAACGCGTAAAGAAATAGGGGGGTAGGAAGGTGCTGAAGGAACTGTATCCTCATCTGTGGTGGTGATGGTTGTGGTGGTAGTGGTGGTAGTAAGCGTCCAAGTTGTGTGTCAACGTGGACAAGCACAAGCTGGCACTGCCCACGTCGACCGCTTACGGTGACCATCTCATCGGTCTCGAATAGCTTTTCTGAAAACATACAAAATCACGCCGAGAGAATCGATGGAGACTCTCAACTTTGCGCATATTCCTTCAACAGCCCACATCGCTCTTTTCACCAGTGTTAAAAATCCCCAAGTTCTTCGAAACCGTATCATAAAAGCGTCTACCGCAGAAGGACCCGACGGTGGACACGAACGAGCAGCACTCAATTTCGCGTTTATCGATGCTACGATGGTGCGCTGCATCATCGTGGAGAGGGCGGTCAACGCATTGACCGAATGCTTGATGCAACCTCACTAGATCACCAGCAGGGAGCATCTGATGACGGCGATCCATCAAGCGACTCTGTCGCTTGCACACGACGCTTTACGCACGCGAACAGTGCATTCTGAAGTCCTTTGGGCTCTCAGCCCTAGTGCCAACGTGCGTATACACCACACAGAGGTCTTCTGTTTTGCGAGCTCTAAACCCCCGTTGTAGATCACAGATGCCATACGAAGATACGGTGTTTCGGATAAAAGCACGGCTCTCATAGTCGTCCGCATCATTTCCCCTCATGCCAAAGATACCTATAAACCCGGCCATGCTGAAATTCGGGAGGACATGTGCCGGGCTGTTGATGGCGAGTTGGTTTCTTTGGGTGAGTTGAAAGGGATTACCGATTGGCGAGGGGTTTGCAAGGTTAGCTCGTTTTACCTGGAACCATTGGTCTCTATTCTGACGCCGCGGTAAATGCAGCAGTACAAGTTTCAAAGTGAAGATCAGAGTCTTGTTGATGCAGTTGCTATCAGCACAGTTGCAATGAAAAGCGTCATGAGCTAGCCAGCTCCCATGTCTCCAACATCGCTCAACTTGGCTATCAAAAACAACACATCTCATCGGCCACGGTACCCATCCGTTTCACATGTATGTTCGAATTCGTCGGAATGTATGTGTCAATAGAAAACAAAAGTAACAATTATTTTCCTTGCTTCTTGTCTTCGCCCTGTTCGCCTTTCAAACTCATCTCTATAGCTTTTGCGATCGCAGCATCTTCGTCCTCGTCCTCGTCACCATCCATGTCTACGTCATCATCGTCTCCCTCTGGCTTGCTCTCAGACATTGCAAGTGCTTCTTGCAGTAGTCGTTCCTCTTCATCATCTGTTGGTTCAGCAGGGATCGCAGCGGAAGCGGTGGCCGTTGAGGTTGTAGTAGAGGTGGCAGTAGCACCGGCAGCAGCAGCTCCCTGGGGAACAGAAGACGCCGCCTCTGCTGCCTCCCTTGCCTGCGCCTCTTGCATCGACATTCTCAATGCCTATATATACGTTTGAGAACGAAAGGAATCAGACGAAGGAAACAAGAACGTGCCATAGCGAGTTCAGGGTCTAAGCTCGGGTCCACACCAAACTCGAAGCCACTTGATCCACCTGCCTCAGCTGGAATGGCAGCACCTCCACCACCTTGGGCAAGCTCTTCGGGGATAGCAGCACTTCGGTCCGCAGAAAGGATGGGAGACGTTATGAGTACATCGGAAAGGAGGTGGGGACCAGGTGGTATCGTTACTAGATGTCTTTGTAGCGTTTATACTGAGCGTCGACCACGAACAGCACAAAACACAATGACGTACGAGTTATCCGAGCTTGACGCGCTATCCACAAACGCCTTCATCACTCCCCGCGCGGTCCCCTCACCGCCCTCCCCCGTTTCTTCGTCAAGACCGTCACCAAAGCATACGACGTCAACTGCGACGTTATTCTTTTTCAACTTTTTCGCGAGTCGGACCATGGCGCGCTCATCCCTCGCTTCACCAGTGAGAGGTGAACCAACAAAAACGATGATTCGTTGTCGAAGATTTTTGTTTTCCCTATGCTTCAATGCAAGTTGGGCTATTGCAATAGCTGTGGGTATGTCGATTTCTCCGCCTATCCGAGATGAAGCAACATGCAAGGCCTGAAGGATCTGACCGATATCCTTCGAATGAGTGACCAGCACCTCTGGTCTGATTCAACACATTAGCACTACACGACATTCCGATCGCAAATGCACACACGAACCCCTTGCCGGCCATGGACATGATACCAACTGTGTTTTCTGGATTTGAATCAGTTTTGGTCTGGAATACAGTGTGAACGGCGTCATTTTGAGCCTGAAAGCGAGTTGGCTGATAATCTCCATTTCGCATGTACTCAGAGTTGTCGATTATGAGCATTGTGGCCTCCAAAGGCATGATGGGCGATTGTCAAAGGGGAGAGCAATGACGGTGACGCGTCGAGGCGACATTGATGTCTATTTGCCCAAGCTTGGCTAAAGCTTGTTTGGCAAGGACGTTTGATTACGTTATTGATTTGACAAAGGCTTTAGATCCAAGCATTACAACAGCCGGAACCGGCAGTTGTCAGTGTACTAATTACTTGAAGGACGCCACAGGTACCCAAGTAAAGAACAAAGTCACTTCTCCCCGTCGCCGTCCTCGTCGTGAATCCCTTGTTTCTCTTTCTCTCTTCACGACTCATATATGGCAGATATACTCACAGCTTATGATGCCTTGTCGCCCAATTCTACCAGGCAAGATGTTCAAACAGTCCTCCAATCTATAATAGATGGTGCGTTCAAACACTTTCACTTCTTTTCAGTGGCTCATATGTCAGCATAAGCTCTACCTTTTGCTTTTGATACATCGACCAGAGTTACCTTATTATCGACTCTGTTAAATGATTTGTCCACGGCCACTACAAACGCTTCAAAGAGCAGATTATCACCGAAGGGTCAGGCTCGATCTCTCTAAGTCTGATGATCACGACTCAATCCCATTCCCAGATGCTTCACTTTCCTTATTGGCGGTAAAGACTCTTGGAAAAGATCCCTCGGGATCAGAATCAATATCATCTCCGGCCAAGCTTTCAGCACTGCTCACTCTCGTCACGGCCTTCAAAGATGACCCCGACGCATCAAATGAAGCACTTCGATGCCTTGCTAACGTCCTTTTCCTCGTTCCTTCCGCCCGCGACACCCTACTACAAAAGGGAGTGGACGGTGGGGAAACATGCGTCGCACTCTTAGAGGTTCGTAATTCGCAGCTCCTCGTTCACCCGTAGGCTGACTTGGGACTGGTAGAAAACGACGAGACCTGACGATATCTTTGTTCTCGGCCGTATCTTGTTTCTTTGTACGGCGTCCGGTCCAGAGTGGGTATTACCCCTCGTAGAGGATACACACAACGGCAAGACGATCGTCGACATCATCGCCACTAAACTCGACGTCCTGACGGTTGCAATCCTTGCCGGAACAAAAATGTCTCGTGAAGCCATGTCAGAAGTTCTTAAAGTGACTTTCAACCTCTTGTTGCATTATCCCAAGGTTGGTTTTTCCGAATGTTATTTCAACGGGCTCTAACTCCAACAATAGATGACGGAGTCAGAGCCCCAGACTACTGAAGCCCCCTCGGAAGAGGGATATAAAGTCATCGGGGATTTCTGGAGTTCCAGACTTGATGGGTAAACTTTCATTCCTCACCTCCACTGTTTGATCCGCTCAATTCAAATACTTTTTTATCTCCACAACAGGTTTCTCCCACCATTGTTACGTATTTTCAATTCCCTTCCGCCCACATTCCCCAGCCCCATCGCTGCGCCGCTATCACATGCCATTCATTCACTCATCACCATTCCTATCAACCCCTCGCTTCGTCCTGTATGGTTCCCAGCACCTCCAACGGCAGCCACTCTGCCACATAGTTCAGCCTCGTCAAGCCCTAAATCTCGAACGCCACAACGGTCTTCCACCTCTTCCAGCCGCAACCCGTCCCCTAATCGCGGTGGTGGAAGTGGTGCCCTGCCTTCCCCAACCACTGGGAAACCCACAACGACTCTCGATCGCGCGCTCTCTGCGTTGGCGGCTGCTGGCCGAAAATCCCTCTCACGAACGCCATCTCCCACCACCACCTCCGCAGCAATCTCGGCCCTCCATAACAGCAACGCAAGCTTTGACATCCTTCAGCGGGCCTTCGATCTCCTCGATGTCTCGTTCTTGCATTATTTCCCAGGTGCTATCGATCCCGACGACCCTGAAGTTCGTGAACGGTGCAAATCTGAACAATCAGACAACTCTTTGGACGATGTGCTTTCCCCACTGCTCGTTCTCATCTCCCGGTTATGCCTAGCAGATGAACTGTCGCGGAAGAGGTTGCGTGCTTGGCTGGTGCCCGTTGACTTGGATCGATCAAGCCCTCTGGAGGAGCGAGCGGATCTGTTAGGGAGATGCTTGAGGTTGCTAGGTTGTGTCTACCACCCAAGACTGAAAGATTCAGTAGGAGAGATGTTGTTTGCTATGTCCGACTCAAACGGTCTGTTTTCTTCCTTGTGTTGTTCAAAACCCCAGGACTTACTTCCTTTCCCTAAGCCTCGACGCTTTCCGCTTTGGTTGGCTATGGAAACGTTGCTGGCTTCCTCTTCCACAAAGGTGTGCTCAATGCACCTCCGCAAGATGCGGCATCATCCGATGCCTCGCTTGTCACACCGTCTGGCGCTGCAATCAACCCTATCACGGGCACCACCGAGGCTCCGAAACCTACTGCACCAGACATGTCGGATGATGAGAAAGAGAGAGAGATGGAGAAACTGTTTGTGTTGTTCGATAGGCTTGAACGAACGGGTGCATTACCTGCCGAACAGAATCCAATGCGAAAGGCAATCCAACAAGGAATGGCTAGGGGCAACAACTGAAGACACGCTTCTCACAGGATCAGGAGGAGTCGAACACGAACAGATATACCCCCATAATTCGCGTTTTTTCAGGCGCGAGACCAGCAGAAATCGAACATCCGAATTCCCTTTTTCCCCAAACGTCTTAATGAAACAAGTGGACGAACGGTTGCACTGGCGATCTAGTACACGGCGATCCCTCCTCAACATACAGTGCTTCCCCTTCTTTTTTCCTAGTCCACCCGTTTGTTTTTTCTTCTTTGTAAGAACGTGATGCTTGATGTTTGTTGTACCAATCTATAATATCAACATACCTGCAATACTAATTTTGTTCCATTTCGAACCTTTGAAAAACCGAGTATCACAACTGTATGCGCGCACAAATTGATTCCCGTCTCTCTAGATGCATCAAAGGCATGTGTGCTACATAATCCCTACAACTCATTGGCAGCATCTGTGCCGCCGATATCAGCCCTCATTTTCCTAGCGAGCTTCTGTTCCCGTTTTCTCCGTTTGCGCTCGGCGCGATCGTCATCGTCGTCCCTAGTTCCTTCGCGTGGTCTCTTCGAAGATTTCTTATCCTCGATACCAGAGGTTGGTACTTGAGTGGGCAATCCGGAAGGCGTCGATGAAGGTTCCTTCTCATTCCGCTTTTTTGATTTTTTCGACTTGGATCGTTGTTCGGATTCGTCCTCTTGCGCAACTTCTTCCTTTGCGCCCTCTTGCTGTTCATCT
>CEMH01204040.1:36473-51489 GCA_001179725.1 Macrocystidia cucumis | reverse complement strand
CTTCAACCACCTCTTTCACCTTTCCTTTCCGATCCCGCTTTCCCGCTTTTTCCAGTTTCTTATCCCTCGCAGGCTCAACCTCGACCTCCTCCCTTCCCTCCACGTCTTCTGTCATTTCCGGTTTCACATCTATCTCGGCGGCTTCTTCTTTTGACTGGGGGCGTACGAAAGACTGGAAGGCAAATTGGCGCAAAGACGAACTTCCGATACCAAATCGGGGTTTCTCATCCTCGTCCTCATCCTCCCGCTTCATACGAGGGTTCATCGCAGCCGGTGTGAGCGAAGTTGACGAGGAAGAAGTCGACGAAGTGGTAGCAAATGTCCCACCACCAAGACGTTTCAGGGACATCCGCTCTTTGAAGTAATCCGCTACGTTCATAGTTGAGGTAGTGATGATGCCGAGCTCAATCGTCTCTTCGACAGTCGTGGTAATGGGGGAAACGATCTGGTCGACTGGGCATGTAGCGGCTGAGAAACCAGACAAGGTGCTTTTGGCTGGTTTGGCGCTGGGCGCGACGCCGAGAATCTCGGATATGGACTCTCCGGACTTTTGAGAGATCTTTTTGGAGGCAACGATCCTTTTACGATGACTGCCGGTGCAAAATGATTGCACAATCAAGACCTGAGCTCATCATCTGAGGGGTAATTTAGACGTACGGTCGAAATCTTTGCTGGTTCTGCGTAGGTGTTGGCGTTGATTCTTCTCCCTCCGCTTCCTCCCTTTCCTGCTCCTGTTCTACAGGCGGGGTTGTTTGTCCCTCTTCTCCTCCCTGTTGATTAAGTCTTGTCAACAATGCTTCAAACTCTTGATTCTGCTTCCACGCCAACCCATCGGGATCGCGTCGTTGTGCAGCTCCAATTCCTAACATGTCCAGCTTATGCGAGACTTTGATATGGGATTTCACCCCATCACCTGCTGCACCTAGCCCTTGCGAGCTGTCCCATCCGAATTTGGAGAGATAGGCCGCGCCGAATTTTTGAGCATCTAGGGTCTTGTGTTTAGCAATCCAAATTGTGAGGAGTTGTGAGCTGGGTACAAACCGTCGGCCCATGAGAGATTTCGTGGATCTGCTTGGAGACGCTGCTTGACTTGCCTGCCTGACAGGCCCATCACTCGACGCTGTTTGACTCCGTCGTCGCCGTCGTCGTCGTTGGCAAAGGTGAAATTTTATTGGCGATAGATTACGTAAACACTGTTCTCCCAACTGTTTAACCACGTACAGTAAGACGCAATTTCGATTGTACATCTTGTAGGTATAAGGTCCTTTGGCTTGCAAAGCAATCCCATCGAGGGACGCTGGCTAATAAGGCTCATTACCGATATTAAAAGCGCCCAAACCCTGCTGCTCGTGACTACTACCAACTCGGCGCTTCCAATACATTGAACTTGCTGTGCTCGTTTGCAACTCGAGCTCGGAGCCGTCACGATGCTTCGTGGCTGGCTCTCCAAAAACAAAAGCAGACAAGTCGCGAACCACCATTCAGCCTTGCAGGTTGTTGACGATGTGCTGCTCACCCTTGCAAGCTTCCTTATCGAACCCCGAGAGATCCTATCATTCGCCCTTACTGTGGGATGCTATGCTGACGAACTCCACAGTCTCGCCATGTCTATAAACTGCTCGTCCCCCTGCTTTACCGTGTTGTGTCCATAATAACCTGCGCCAGCACTTGTCACCCAACCCTCGACTTGTTCTTGAACCGTGCAGATTTGGCAGAGCATATTCGCCAGTTCACCCTCATTCCAAATGCTGGTAAAGGATTCCAAGACGTTGGGTTTCTTAGCGAAGACCGCGTCTTGCATTGCTTTTTAGAAATCGCAAAGACAGGTTCACTGAAGTAACTCGAGGCCTTCTTTTGGCATGGCTACTACGATATGCCAGCGGACTCGTTTTGGACACAACTCCGAGCACTGTGTGACCCTTTTGGCTTCCTGGGTTAGCAACGCCGCTAACAGCTGTTCGAGATGCCCCGGCATCATCAGGATGGGGACAAGCTCTTCACCCCGAGGCCTGATGGGCGCACCCAATGTACGTCAGGTTGGCACTGATCCCGTAGTGCCAAGCTTGAATCGTCTGGATACAGTTTTGCAACTTCTCAAACCTCATCAGTTTCACTTTGTCTTCTAATCAGGCCACATATATTCTCACCTGTACGTTTCCTAGACTATCGCCCCTGTGGTCAAAATAATTCCCCTTCCCTAAGCCTATCTAGTTCACGAGTCCAAATTTTCCCCTCCTCCTCAATTGTGGGCTATGCTCGCTGACCGCTGCCAAAATCTAGAAGAGCTGACTCTGTCCTGTGGCTATAACATCCGAGAAATGGCAAATACGACTTGGCCTCGACTTCGGAAATTGAAACTCGGCGCCTGCCTTGACTCTTTCGTGCAGGATGCCGAGAAGACTATGTTCCCCCATTTCCTAGCCCGGCACCCAAATTTGGAGGCCTTGGTCTTACCTTATCTTACTTTGAACACATTTCAAATCCCTCTATCTAGGTCCACACTTCCTCGATTGCGAATGCTGTCCGCCAGTTGGGAAGTCATAAGCGGCCAGGAATTTAGCGATACACTGCGTCACCTAATAATCTCTTCAGACGCGTTCTTCGTCGCTCCATCAATTCTCTCCACACAACTCCATGAGAACCAAACCGTCACCACGCTCGGCATCCGCTTCGGAGAACTCCCTTCGCAAAGTCGATTACCAACAACCTTCGAGGCCATCGTTCAAACGCTGTGTCACGCATTCCCTAAGCTAGAACACCTCGACGTGTTCGTTGGCTCTAGTGAGGCTTGTTCGAGAGTTGACTTCGTCAGCCGTTTATCCTTTCGTCCTTACTAGTTGGCGAAATAAACTAATAAAGAATATGGTTTTTACCAGGTTCTAGCAGCGCTGGGTGGAGTTCGACGATCCGGGATACCGCTCAGATCCTTCGTCCTGACGGTCCCCTCTCTGAAGAGGATGCCCATCAAGCAAAAGCAACTATCTCGAAATTTCCGAGATCACTCCCGCCTATGCGAGCTCGAGATGAGGCAATGTGCACCTTACAGCTCAAGCTGGCCTTTCACAGACGACGAATGGGTTCTTTCCCGGGCGATTATCGTTCGTGTGCAAAGGGATCGTAGCAGTGGTACGCCTGGACGGCTGGAAGTTACTGAAAGAGAGTTTAGAGACTTGCGTCTGGGTTGGGATTTTGCAACTCGGCAAACCAAAACTGTGCTAGCATACCAACCATGAAGCAGTGCCTTAGGGAGATGATAGTTATGATATGGAATGGTTGGTTTGCCCCTTCGTATACTCCCCACCCCCGATTACCCCCGTGATATAACATGACTTATACAATGGAATCACATAACCCACTGCTCGCCAGTAGAGTGGTTTTCGCTACCACCCTTCTTCGCCCATATACCACTTCCCACCTCTCACATCCCCTAGAACTGGCGCGTCCGCGCGATCTACTGCCGAGTCATTCCGAAATCTCAGAGGTCCCGTCCGAGTCGATGCCGAAGCGTCTATCCTAACGCCGCTCTGTAAATCGGCCCTCCGATATCGCGACGCCCGAATGATGATAAGGTCAAAGGCGATGCCGACGACTTGAATCTCCTGGGAGAGATAGTTCGTTTCAGGACTATCAAATCTTCGTTATTGTCATCGAAGATATCACTCACGACATGAGTTACGACAAAGATTGCGTTGCTTTTCGTCACGTACACCACAAACGTGATGAATGCAACGATTGTGTACAAGGCGCCGGACTCTACCGCACTGCGCATCGCCCTCCTCAGATACGAGTCTTTACGGAGGGCTTGTGATGGGTACACCTTGTACATATCGGTGCGGCGATCGACTGTCCATATCTTCCCCACAAGCAATGCTGAAGAAATTCATACACGAACAAGTTCCCTAAGGCGGGTGGAAGTCACTTACAGGTGGTCAGGATGTTCAAAACGACTGTCAGCGCCCAGAAGGACGACGCAAAAGGCTGAATAGCTTTGGTGTTTACCAAAACTCTTGAATGTAGCGTCAGCTCCAGGTGTAGCATGAAGGAAGCGCAGACGAAGCCTCCGATCCACAAAGCAATGGAGAAGGCAACGACCCGCCATTGACGGCCGTAAACTGTCCAACAGCGGAATATCTAGCAATCTGGTGAGCCATGGGGAATACTATTGGACAAAATAAAACCCTAGTTACGAGCATCCCATCTCCAATAAGCGTTTGCACGCTTACGGTTGTTGTCTGTGGATGTTTCCGGCAGTATGTGAGCGAGCTGCGGTGGATGTGATCAAAAACCCACACACCCTGACAATATTCACCCAGAAGGATATATTCGTGAACTCGTGAAGTGGGCCTCCAGGTCCCTTGTAGAAGACAAAAGCCCTCAACATATGATAAACACCGCAGCCCAGGTCCAACCCCGCTATCAATCCCATAGCAGTGGCTACAAGCACCATGGGCCAGTTGATTGCGCTCGCTCGTTTCACCTTGTCATCAGGAGAAACGAGGAGATCCCAGAGGCAACTTGAAAGAGTGATGATGTGAATTCCGAAGAAAATGGATTCGAGAACCAGGTCAAAGAAGCGGGCCTCTGTGACTGGGAAAGCTCCTCCACTGGCCATGGATGGTGAGATGAGGATTGAAAGAGGCGGAGACAGCTTCAAATAGCGAAGGTGAACTGACAAGATGTCAGGGGAAAACAGGTCTTCATGGGCGTCCACCGAGGTCACGGACGATATGCCATAACCATGGTCCAACTGGGGATCCTTTCGTTACCAATGCGGCCTGGCCTGGGAGTTGTCACGGTGTCGGTCTGAGTGCAATGGCTACTCGGGGATATCATCCCTCAAAACAGATATTCGGCTCTGGGGGTGACCAGGTTTGTCGAGTGCCTTCGTATGGAGAGCCGCTTTGAGTTGCAAGCGTTTATGACAGTCGGACAGACCATCGACATCCTGGCAGTTAAAATTTGATAATCTCCAAAGTAGGTCTGGGAAACCGGCGACTCGTAAACGAACGACCATCAATATTGAGTGTTGAATACGAAGGTTGAGCTCAACTTTCGTCCAGGCGATCAACTCACGCTTCAGCCTGATGTCAAATCACCCGGCGCTTTGAGGGCGGCTCCGCGAATGTCGAATAACCACACGTGGCTTAGGTATCGTATGATTGATTTAATGATTGGATTCAATCAACAATGCTGACAGGCTTCGAACTGATAGCCTTCAAACTTGAAGCTTGCAGAGCTTGGCGTGGGTCCCATTGGCCCCATCCCGGTCTCTCCTCTCGCACGTCGAAGCGAACCCGTTGAACCAACGTTCCGCTCATTGTCGTCTGCTTGTAGTGTTTCTCCCCTCATTTTTAATGTTAGAAGAACCGCATCAAAGAGCGGAGTACTAGTGATCAATGTTTTGGACAACATTTGCGACATAATGTGGCATTGGCAAAACAATTGATATCTACCTCGCAGGCCACGAAACAATTTTGAGATCTTTTCCCGGGGTCGAAGGTTCCCTGTTCCAATCATCATTCCATATTACACCACAGCTGTCTAGCCCCAGCACATCATGCCAGCGTCGATTGGCGTCCCGTCGCTACTGTCAGTACAAGCCACATCATTTATGATCGTTCGTATGATCGGAGCAGAAGAAGATAGAAGCGGAACGTTACCTCACGCAACAAGCGCCGGGTTGTAGAGTACTGAGAAGAAATCGGGGACAGGTCAAATTGCATAGTCACGTCGTCAGAGTCGCTCTCAAGAGGGCCAGTCGGGACAGAGACAATGTCACAAGTCGGGGAGGAGGATGCATGAGAGGAAGGGTGAATGTAAGAGCTCAGTTTCTGGGAAGCAGTCGAGGACATCTTTATTCGTTGTTTTGGTAGAGGAATTGCTGGTCTGTCAGTGGATGTTTGCGGCTCTGCCTGTCCTGGGTTGTCTAGATGGATCAGCGGCGGTGGTAGGAAGGTGATCACTCGTCTCGGAGACGAAGCGCTCAACCCGACTTGTTCTGAGCTGGTCCCTCGTAGGCTGGAATTACCTAGCCTGAGAGTGGGTAGACGGAACTTGCCGCTATTTTTGATACCAGTCGATATAGTCACACTGAGAACGAAAGCTTCGAGGCAGTAAATGTAGGAAAAGTAGACATGTAACTTACTTTGTCTTCGGCTTCTTGCGTGAGGGCAGTGTGCTCCATTCCTCATCCGGACCGGCACTGAACACGGAGGATTGGTATGCATCTCGACCAGAAGATTTTTTGCTCGGCACATTGGGAGCGAGTGGTTGTCTTGGGAAAGTAACCGTGACACTTGATTTGGTACGGGGCAACAAGTTTAAATCCTCAGATGGGGATACAAATGTTGAAGACTCTGCTTCCGTGGGGGGAAAAACATCACTCGACTCGTGTGGAAACGGCGCCGAGTGTGGCTTGGTTGATGTGCGTGACCTGGGCTGCTTCGCATAGCTCGGCCAAGGATGGGCATCCGGGGAGCTGGAACGAGGTTCTGGGCAGCAGTGAAGAGGGCCAAAATCAGTTGAAGAAGAGGCATTAGGTGGTTAGTGGGACCTTCATATTCTCGGTCGAAGTTGTTCGCAACTCGAGGCGAATCATTCAAGGACAAAGGGATATGATTGATTGGCTCTCGATCAGTGCGGGCATCCTTGCACATTCCCATCGGTGATGAGCGCGAAGTTGGAAACCTCGGGGACGGGACCTCGTCGCCATAGATGTCGGTGGACATGTTAGGTGTTGGTCTGATTGGAGAAGAAAACGCCATTGTCTGTGTTGAAGTGGCTGCGTGGTGCCTAAACATGGAACGAATAGGGCGGTTGTTCGTATTCCCATATGGTGGGGGCGAGCTGTGTATATGCGCGCGTCTCGAATACCTGGGGAGGGGAAGGGCAGAAGCGCGAGAGATTTCTGGCTTAGAGCGGAAGGGAGTTGGCGAGGTTACATGAATCGTGTCGCCTGCGATGTACATTTCTTTGTGGGCTTCGAAGTTCGGGGTACGTGATGCGTGTTGAGAAGCTTGGCAAGGCGAACCTCTTGATTTACCAACAGAGCTTCGCGCAGGTGAGAGCGCAAGGCTAACGCTCTCGCTCATTCTGAGACCACGAAGATCATTGAGTGTACCCACAGGAGAAGATATGGAGTTGGAGGCGTTGTTGGCTTTTTGGGCTTGTGGGACATGAGGGGCGATCCCTTTCGTGGTATTGGCTGTATGCGCACATTTGGTGGGGTCAGGAGGGATGGTAAGTTTTGAGCCCTGAGACGTGGCGGTAGAGCGAGACGTCCATAGATCCCAAGGCGTTGATTGTCGTCCTTTCGGGTTTGTGGGGTTTGTGGATTGCGAACTGTTGAAAGCCAAGCGTTGACTCGATGAAAAATGCTTCTCTGTAACTGGAAAAGGCTCGGGTTTGTCTGCGTCGCGCACCGCTTGTTGACGCAGTTTATCCAGTATCGTTGGACCCTTGAGAGGGGCAGTCTGGGGTTTGATATGATGGGTGTTGCTAAACCCTCTGAGGGGCTTTACATGCCCATTCCGAGATGCGGCGTTTATCTTTGCTATACTGAATGGGTTAGGCTTGAAGGTAACAGCCTCTTCGCGAGAAGATAAATCAAGATCAAGTAAATTGGTTTCGGAAGGCGCCTCTCGTGGTCCTTTGGTGTTTTCGACGTCCGAGTCGTCTGATTCATCTTGAATGTACGTCCTCAGATTAAAGGCCCAGCCGGCGTCGTTCCGGGGTAGGTTGGGCATGTTAGTACTACTGGAAATCGTCCAAATGTAGCCTCCGGGGGTTCACGTCTTCCTTGGTCGCCAAGTTCTCTGCGTCGGGTGACCGTAAGTTCGTGCNNNGTTCGTGCTCACTGGCAGAAAGGTTCAGTTTGGTATTAGTAACTGGTTTATTGATGAATTATGTAATTGCAACCTCGCCCAGGAGTGGCCAATCTCTCATGCACATGAATGATGACCTCTTTCGTCACAATGAGATGTACACCGTGATACATGTTGGGCACGCAAACAAGGTCGTGCATTGCATCAGTGTACTTGGTGAGTATAAAGATATGAACATGTGAAAATGAGATACAACAAGTGAGAGCATCAAGCATAAACTCATCCATCGAATGTAGTTTTTTTCCCTTCAAAGTTGCCGAAGCCACCAGTGCGGGCGTTGCCACCACGACCACCACGATCTCCGCCACGTCCACGTCCACGTCCACCGCCGCGATCACCAAAGCCACCCCGTCCACGTCCACGATCGAACCCGCGCCCACCACCACGTCCGCCGCGGTCGCCAAACCCACCGCGACCGCGACCACCACCACCACCACCACCACCGAAGCCTCCACCACCGAAGCCTCCACCACCAGGCTCTCGGGGTTGAGAGAAATCTAGACGGATTGCCCTGCCGTCAATCTCTGCACCAGTCTTTGCAGCCATAGCCTCTTTGGCCCCCTCGACGGAATCAAATTCAACATAACCGAAACCTTTCGGTCTGCCGGTTTCCCGATCCGTTGGCAGTCTGACATTCTTAACGCCCCATTCGTTGAAGAATTTCCAGACTGTGTCCTCGTCAACGCTGAACGACAGATTTCCAACGAACAAGGTGCTCGATGGTGGGCTCGTCGTGTCTCCAAAAGCTTCGGCGCGCTTTTCACGTCCCTGTGCTTTATTTTGGCTGGTGCTCCTGTCAATGTTCACAGGTCTGCCATCGATCTCCTGCCCATTCATCAGAAGGGCGGCTTCCACAGCTTCCGTCGTTGCAAAGTGGACGTATCCAAACCCACGCGATTTACCGGTATTGCGATCCATCTGGACGTGGGCTGACACGACTTCACCGCAAGATGCAAACTCTTGAGCGAGGCGGTCGTTGTCAACGGACCAAGAAAGACGCCCGACGAAGATAGATTTCGGTTCTTCTTCGCCTTCAGTGGTAGCAGCGGGGGTGGCGCCTCCATTCGCAAGTTTGGCTTTTTTGGTAGGGGGTGCGGCCTCAGTGGCTGCTTTTCTTTTGTCTAATCAAAATAAATTAGTTCAAGATCAGACAGAAGGTTTGTGTCGACGTACTGCTGCCATTGACAGCTGGGGGTTCTGCCATTTCGACGTCCGAGTCCGAATCGGATTCAGAATCGCTGGAGTCGGCTTTCTTCGTCGCCGCCAGTTTTTGGGGTGGGCTCTCCTCGTCACTGGAGGATTCGTCCGACGGTGACACAACTGCGGTAACCTTGAGCTTGGGTTCATCGTCAGAAGAATCATCCGAGTCTGAGTCGTCATCCTTGGCTTTCGCAGGGGTGGCTTTGGTTGCGGCAACGGTTTTCGACGGTGCAGCTTTTGGCGTGACGGCCTTTGCAGCGACCTTGGCTTTGACGGGTGCGGGTTTCGACGACTCCGACTCACTATCGCTGTCTGAGGAGTCTGACGAAGAGGCTTTCGGAGCGGCTTTCGGAGCTGCTTTTGCTGGGGTCGTGGCTTTTTTGGTCGCTGGAGCGGCTTTTGAGGTTTTTGTTGGGGCGGCTGGTTTCGCAGGGGTAGTTTTGGCGGGAGGGGTGGGTGCAGAGTCACTCTCACTGCTATCATCGTCTGAGTCTGATGTCGGCGCAGCGTTGGCAAGAGCCTTCACTTGGGCGGCTTTGGGCTTCTCATCCTCTGAGGCACTATCGTCAGAACTGTCGTCGGATGAAGCAGCCTTTGCTTTTGCCTAGATAATGCCATGTCAACTTCAAAAACAGCGTCCAAGGCACAAAACTATCGCACCTTGCCATTCGTGGCTTTCGGGACGGGTACCTCATCCGAAGACGAGTCACTACTCTTAGCTGGAGCAGGGACCTTCGCTGCCGCCTTGCGTTGTTTTTTCTTGAGATGGAATTTAGAACAAATATCAAATTTTGTGAGTGAAGATCTCACCGCAGCATCTTCCAAGATTGCTTTTGAAGATAAGGGAACTTTGGTCAGTGCTGACTTTGCGTCCACCTTTGCCGGTGTGACTTTTGCCTTCTTTTCGGTCCTCTTCGTTGAATCTTTACCCATTATGAAGTTGTGTGAGTGGTATGAGACGAGAGTCGAGGAAAACACATTTTCAGAAAAAATTTCGATCGTTTTTCAGAGTGTTTAGGGCAGGTCACTATCATCAAGTCATGCGGGCACTGGGGTTTAGGGTAGGTCTAGTAGACTCCGACGCAGCGGCTGCGTCCTACGTGCTGATCAACCTTTACACCACAAACAACGAGATCATGGACGATAGTGCCTTTGATGTTATTATAATTGGGACGGGACTTACAGAGTCTATAACTGCCGCGTGAGCCCTCAACCAGTGTGGTACACATTCCATCAGCTCTGAAGCAACATCCACAGCGCCTTGTGCAAGGCTGGTCACAAGGTCGCCCATGTTGACGAGAACGCTTTTTACGGAGGAGACGAAGCTACTTTATCTCTGGACGAACTTGTTGAATGGGCGGATAGGAATACTGCCGACATGCAGTCGCGTTACACTCACTTCAAACGCTCACCAGACCTTCTCCCTTTCTCGCGCCAATATTCGATCTGTCTCTGCCCATCTCTCATTCCATCTATCGGCCCAACCATAACATCCTTAGTCGCTTCTGGAGTCTCCAAGTATGGAGGATTTCGCTTACTCGAACGCGTTGGGATCTATGACCAAGCCGCTGTGAGGAGTGTTCCTGGCAGCAAAGAGGATATATTCAAGAGCAAAGAAATATCCCTAGTAGACAAGAGGCGTTTAATGCGCTTTCTTATGTTTGCAGGTGGTGATTTTGAGGGTCGTGACGAGCTTCACGAACGCCATAGCATGCCATTCAACCAGTTTCTGGCGACTGTTTTCGAGCTGAGTGAAGCCCTGAGCTCATCAATCTCATTTTCATTGGCCTACTGCTCGTCGCCTACTGGTCTGCTATGGTCCATTTCTTTCTGCCCATGTTTCTCACTCGCTGATAGATCCGACACTCCCCGCCTTGCGTCGCATACGCCGATACCTCCGCTCCGCCGGGCGTTATGGCTCATCCCCTTTCCTTGTTGGCCATTATGGCGGCACGGGGGACATCGCTCAAGGGTTCTGTCGCGCCGCAGCGGTGAGCGGTGGTGTGTATATCTTAGGACGGCGAATCAAAGCGATAAACTTTTTGGAATCGTTTACGACCTCGCGAGGCCCGACGGATATACCAAAACAAGACACCAAAACAGTCGAAAGGTTCACATTGGAACTGGATGATTTTCCAGATACCCTGAGTTGTAAAGTGCTGATTTCTTCGTCAACACGCACATTACAACAAGTTCAGTCCCAGCTCAAGACACTTCCAGCATCGGCGCTTTACGATAACACTCACATGGCAACTCCTGTTGCAAGGTGTATCGCAATAATCGACAAACCGCTGACTTTTGACTCCACGACTCCACCTGCTCCTGATACAAACTCCGGAGATGCGTCCCCTTTGTTCCTCGACACAGCAGTACTCGTGTTTCCACCTGCCACGGTTCCTGGAGGATCTACAGAATCCGCTGCTACCCTGCTCGTCATGGGGGAGCACACTCTATCCACCCCACGGGGAAAATGTACGAAGGTCATGTCTACTTGGTGATATGTGATTTACGATTCATTAGGGATCGTCTATATCACACTTCCGCTTCTCTCTCCAATTTCTTCCGAGGTCACCTCCGCTGAATCGATTCTTCATCCATACCTCGACGCTGCCCTCACGTTCTGCCACGATCCCCAAGCTCCCTTCGAGGAGGCATCCACCAAACCTTCCAATCAGCCCCTATTCACGCTTTTTTACGTCCAACACCCAATTCAACCCACTGGAGAACCCGGGGTTGATGGTGACAGAGCAACCGCGACTAATCTCTGCGTGGTACCACCGTCCGTACCACTCTATCCATACTCGGAAGGGCCTGACGCAGCTGCAACGAATGCAGAGTCTCTATTTAAGGAAACCATCAGCCTGCTTAGGAAAGTCAGCGAGGCAGAAACGTCGGGTTCGCCGTCCAATCTTGGCATTAGTGAGGAGGAAAATGAGCCCACACCGTTTTGGCCACCACTTCAAGACAACGAGAACGACGAGCAGGAAGACGAAGGGTGGTGAGCTAAATAGAATATTTGCTGGTTGGGGCGTGTTGATACGGTTGGAGTCATTGGTGGAAAGTCATTAGGGTTTGCAAATTATTATGCTGTAATGATCGTATACTTCGCCCTTGCTCATTTTCACTTTCAAAATACCCGCGGGCTCTCTATTTTGATGCTGATCTCAAGATGTTGAGTGATATGTCCCACAGAAAAGTTATACAATGACGAAGTCGGCAGATTCTACTTAGGGGTGGGACTGTTGTTTTGTGTGGCTGATGAACAACAATGTCATCAGTGACTGGAGCCTGCAGGTTTGCCTTGAGCTTTCAACGAAATAATCATGTCGAAACGCTCTGCTTCTCCATCTTACAATATCAACGAGGAGGATGATTACGAACCATATATTCCTGTAGCTCAGAGGAGACAAGAAAAACTCCGGAAGCTAACATCACTGGGGGCGCAATCCAACAAGTCGAGTCGAAGACAGCAACTGGAGACTGAGGAAGCGGAGAACGAACAAAAAGAAGAGGAAAAAAGACGGGAGCTTGCGCGAAGGGAAAGGACACTGCTTATTGAAGCGCAGGAGGTTCATTCACGGAAGGCTGCCGAAGGTGACATCCACATTCTAAACGAAACACAACTCTTGCTTATTGCAGTCGGGACATTCGCACAGACTCGAAGAAAACAGAAACTGAGAAAGCGGAAGAGGTTGAGGCTGAGATTCTGGAAGCTATACAGAGTCGACGCAAACTCGCATCAGACTTGGAGCTTGCCCAAGGAATACAATATGTTGACTCTTTGAAGACGAGGTGAGTGATCTTGAACAGTGCCTATGACTCTATACTCAATCATCACCACCAGCTGGAGACCCCCAAAGTACATTCGGGACCGAACGCCTGAGCAAAATGCCAAGATTCGGGATAAGTTCCATATTCTTGTCGACGGCGAGGATATCCCCCCTCCCATCGAGCACTTTGAAGTTCGTGCCTACGCCTCCTTATTTTTGCTTTGTATCTGACAAATGTGATAGGACATGAAGATACCTGCGGCTATTTTGCAATATCTGAAGTCTAAGGGAATCAACACCCCCACGCCGATTCAGCTACAAGGCATCCCGACAGCGTAGGTCCGCAACGTTTCCTCCTCCCTCTATCCACTAATACAACGGTTACTTTCTAGATTTTCCGGGCGTGACCTGATAGGGATTGCGTTCACAGGTTCCGGAAAAACTCTAGCCTTTTGTATACCGCTCATCATGCTTGCACTGGAAGAAGAGATGAAGGTCCCGTTCATCCGAGGCGAAGGCCCTGTCGGAATCATCCTATGTCCCTCTCGCGAACTGGCCAACCAGACGTACGAAAACGTTGTGACTTGGTGCTCGGCCCTCGCGAAGGATGGTTCCTATCCCCAGCTCAACACTCTCCTTTGCATGGGTGGAATCTCGATGGGGGAGCAAAGCCACGTTTTGAACAAAGGATTACATATCGTGGTTGCAACACCCGGAAGATTGATCGACATGCTGGAGCGGAAGCGTTTCACTTTTAATAATTGCAAATATCTGTGCATGGACGAAGCGGATCGCATGATTGACCTTGGTTTTGAGGACGATGTGCGAAATATCATGAGCTTTTTCAAGGTGCGCTTGGTGTTGTAGACATCATTATTGGCCGTCTCACGTCCTGTTGCGAACAGAGACAACGACAGACCCTTTTGTTTTCAGCAACGATGCCCAGGAAAATCCAGGAATTCGCTCAAGATTCACTGATCAAACCTGTTTTGGTGAATGTCGGTCGTGCTGGAGCTGCCAACTTGGATGTGCTTCAAGTTGTTGAGTATGTGAAGCAAGAGGCGAAAATGGTGTATCTGCTGGAATGTTTGCAAAAAACACCTCCACCAGTCATCACCTTCAGTGAAAATAAAAACGAAGTCGATGGTAAGCCCGGTCCATTGCTGCGGGCTTCCCTGCTCACGAGAATATTAGACATACAAGAATACTTGCTGTTGAAAGGCGTTGAGGCTGTTGCCATCCATGGATCCAAGTGTAGGTGCTCTGGCTGCGTAAACTTCAGGGCTCTGACCATTCAAACGCAGCACAAGAAGAACGTCAATATGCGATCAAGTCCTTCAAGACTGGCGCCAAAGACGTGATGGTAGCTTCCGGAGTAGCTTCCAAGGGTCTGGATTTCAATGACATCCAACATGTCATCATCTTCAGCATGCCGAAAGAAATCGAAGATTACGTGCATCAAATTGGGCGAACGGGTCGCAGCGGCAAGACTGGAATTGCGACGACCTTTGTGAACATGAATACACCTGAACAAACGCTGTTGGACCTGAAATACTTGTTGATGGAGGCTGGCCAAAAGTAAGCTGGCCTTTCTACATCGGCATCACTTGCTCATATCTTTCTAGGGTGCCTCCATTCTTATCAACTATTGACGACCCACGAGCTGCTCAGTACGAAGGAGGGTCCATGAAAGGTTGCCCGGTGTGTGGTGGTAAGTGGACCCTTCGCGCTAATGCATTTTTCTGGAGACTGACGATCATGTCAGGATTGGGACATGGGATATCAAATTGCCCGAAACTCGAAGACACGCAGCGACGGCAAATGGCCTCCCACCGCACTACAGACGATGGTGGCTATTGATTCTCCTCCTTACGACATCAATTCTACGCTGCTTATTATATGTACATATCATACAAAACACAAACGCGCAATGTTTATCAGTCATTGTCAAAGTCGTTGTCACGACGCGTTATCTGTGGGAGATGAACTATATCACGTGCTTCTGTGACGATCGCGACTGGCAGTGTCACAATTCCCTTTGAAAGACTGCCAAGTTCTTACGGCAACAGCGACTTAACCTCCGTCGTTCTCCTGCTCGTCCACGGCATCCCCTATGCCAGGCCTGAAAAGTGGCAATGATGGGGACTTGCACCATATTTCATC